>CAUYLG010036786.1:0-61482 GCA_963573385.1 Cacajao melanocephalus
ACAGAGCTGCCCCCAGCACAAAGAATGATCTGCCCCAAATGTAAATCACGTCCACATTTGAGAATCCCTGCCTCAGGGGTAGAGAAAAAATGTGCCCACTCTGTGGTGGCTCATGCCTGTAATTCCAGCACTTTGGGAGGCTGAGGTGGGCGGATAACAAGGTCAGGAGATGGAAATCATCCTGGCTAACACGGTAAAATCCCGTCTCTACTAAAAATACAAAAAGTTAGCCGAGTGTGGCAGCACGAGCCTGTAGTTCCAGCTACTTGGGAGGCTAAGGCTTGAACTCAGGAGGCAGAGGTTGCAGTGAGTCAAGATCTCGTCACTGCACTCCAGCCTGGGTGACAGAGCAAGACTCCATCTCAGAAAAAAAGGGGGATGCCTTCTCTTACCTTTTATGCCACTGTATTGGTGTTTTCTTCTATGTTTTGTTTTTGTTTTAGTTTTTTTAGAGACAAAGTCTTGCTCTGTTGCGTAGGCTAAAGTGAAATGGTGCGATCATAGCTTACTGCAGCCTCCAGTTTCTGCGCTCAAGCGATCCTCCCACCTCAGCTTCCCAAGTAGTTGGGACTACAAGTGTGCCACCACACCCAGCTACATTTTTTAATTTTATTTTTAAATTAATTAATCAGACATACAGACTAGAAACTTCTTAAAATTTTTTGTGGAGATAGGGTCTTGCTCTGTTGTCAAGGCTGGTCTAGAACTCTTGGCCTCAAGTGATCCTCCTGCCTAGGCCTCCCAAAGTGCTGGAATTACAAATGTAAGCCACCAGGCTCAGCCCTGAACTGCATTTTACCCCTTCAAAATTCACAAGTTGCAGCTCTAACCCCCAATCTGACCGTGTTTGGAGATAGGGCCTTTTCAGAGGTAATTAAGGCTAAATGAGTTATACTCAGGGGGCCCTAATCCAATAAGACTGGTGTCCTTACAAGAGGAGGAAGAAACATCAGGGCTCTATCTCCACACAACATAGAGGAAAGGCCAAATGAGGACATAGTGAGAAGGCGGTCATCTGCAGGCCAGGAAGAGACACGTCACAGGGTTTGGGCTTTGACATATGAATTTAGTGGGGGAGGGGACATAATTTAGCCCATAGGAGGCAGCATCTAAAATAAGCCCACAGGAGCTGTCACAAGGCCAGGTACACACCTGCTCTGTGGAACTCTGTCCGTGAGTCCAGGCCATCCACAACCATGTTCTCATTCCTTTTAGAATTTTTAGGCATGTATCAGACATCAGTCCACCGTGGCCCTTATGCTCTGTGAATTAAACGTCCAGCTCCTTGAGGGATCCTATTAAAGCCCTCCTCCCTGGGTGGGAAGTGAGGAAAAGGGAGGAGGCATCTCCATCCCTTCCCCACGAAGTGTGGATGGAAGTCACAGAGTACAATGCACTCTCTCCGAACACCTTCTGTGATTTCAGACCTCTTGGACAACTGCCTCAACTCTTTGATACTCTTGGATAGACACATGGCCTAAGATTACAAAACTGATTTTTGGAAATCTCCCTTTTTTTTTTTGGAGACAGAGTCTTGTTGTCGCCCAGGCTGGAGGGCAACAGTGCAATCTCAGCTCACTGCAACCTCCACCTCCCGGGTTCCAGCAATTCTCCTGCCTCAGCCTCCCAAGTAGCTGAGATTACAGGTGCCCACCACCATGCCTGGCTAAGTTTTGCATTTTTAGTGGAGACAGGGTTTCACCATGTTGGCCAGGCTGGTCACGAACTCCTGACCTCAAGTGATCCAAAATCTCTTTTACAAGTCCCGCATAGTGATCCTCCTTCAGCGAGTCAGAGAAGTGGGCATCTGGAGTAGTGATGACCTAGCTGAATCTGAAACAGAAATAGCTGCACTTAACATCCAGTTATAAGAATAGTCCTTAGGATGTCTTCAGCTGCGAGTGGTAGAAAATCCTAATTGGCATTGATACAAATAATAAGGGGCTTAATATTTCACATAAGAAGGACCCAAGGAGGGCAGCTCTAGGCCCATCAGGGCGTCAGCTCATTTCTGTGATTTTCATGGCTTCATGTGTTGGTTTCATACTGCGACTGGCAGTGAGATGACTGTAGCAAGCACAGACATATTGTGTCAACAGGACACGGGCTGCTGATCATTGTACAGAAGTCGCCCCAGAGACATCTTCTCAAGTCCCATGGGCCAGAATAGGGATACACACCCTCCCTTGAACCAGCCACCTACGAGGAGAAAGATTGCCATGATGAGCTCAGTCTTAGGATTTCTACCTCCTGCACACTTCCTGAGTGTGTCCAGAATGAGATGAGATGATCAGCTCTGCTGCCCCCACCATCTCTGAATACAGACTTGGGGAGAGTCTGTGCCAGCTCACACAGGACTAATCAGGTAAACAACAGCCATCTTACTTTTTTTTTGAGATGGAGTTTCACTCTTGTTGCCCAGGCCAGAGTGCAACGGCGCGATCTTGGCTCACCGCAACCTCCCCCTCCTGGGTACAGGCCACTCTCCTGCCTCAGCCTCCCAAGTGCTGGGATTACAGGCATGCACCACCATGACTGGCTAACTTCGTATTTTTAGTAGAGATAGGGTTTCTCTGTGTTGGTCAGGCTGGTCTTGAACTCTCGACCTCAGGTGATCCACCTGGTCTCCCAAAGTGTTGGGATTACAGGCGTGAGCCACCGCGCCCGGCCCCACCTTACATTTTCTAAGGCTCCCGCAATGTTACACTCTTCAGTATAGTCACGTGCTGTACAGGTTTGCAGCCTAGGAGCAATCAGCTGTACCAACCAGCCTGGGCATGTAGTAGGCTGTACCATCTAGGTTTGTGTAAGTACACTCTATGATTAGTCAAAGATATTAGACATATATAAACAAAATTTGTCAAGTAAGATTTGAACAGATGAGAAAACACACTGTTTTGGGACAAGAAGCACTAGTTTTTTTTGTTGTTGTTATTTGCTTTGGTTTTTGGTGTTTTTTTTTGAGATGGAGCTTCACTCTTGTTGACCAGGCTGGAGTCCAATGGCACAATCTTGGCTCATTGCAATCTCCATCTCCTGGGTTCAAGTGATTCTCCTGCCTCAGCCTCCCGAGTAGAAGAAGCCCAAATTTTATTAACTATCAATTATTCCCAAATTAATTTATAAAGTTACTGTAATTTTGGCTGGGCGAAATGGCTCATGCCTGTAATCCCAGTACTTTGGGAGGCCGACGTGGGTGGATCACCTGAGGTCAGGAGTTCAAGACCAGCCTGGCAAACATGGTGAAACCTCGTCTCTACTAAAAATACAAAAAATTATCTGGGCATGGTGGTGGGCACCTATAATCCCAGCTACTTGGGAGGGTGAGGCAGGGAGAATTGCTTGAACCTGGGAGGCAGAGGTTGCAGTGAGCCGAGATTGCACCCCTACACTCCAGCCTGGGCAACAGAGCTAGACTCCATCTCAAAAAAAAAAAAAAAAAAAAAAAAGTTTACTACAATTTCAACAAAAATACTAACCATAATTTTTAAAGTACAAGATAAATTGCATCCTGTGATCCTGAATTGGTTGTATTCTCTTTCATATGCTGCTAAATACCCTTTGCTCATATTTAGAAATTTTGCATTGATATTGTTTAAGAAATTTGGATGAAATCATAACTATAAGCGACAGTGGAATCGGATGGTTATTCCCAAGGTCAGTTCAATTCTGGAAAAAAGATAATGAAAAGCTGAAAATGATTAAAACTGACTAATAAAAGCTGTGTGTGACCAAGACAGTTATATGGTGAAACGATAGTCTTTTCAACAAATGGTGCCAGGCAACTGGAAATCCACATTCAAATGAACCAGATGGGACTCTTGCCCCATACCGCATACAAAAATTAACTCAAAATGGAACATAGACCCAAATGTAAGATCTAAAACTACAAAACTCTCAGAGAAAACATAAGTTGGGTAGGTAATGGCTTCTTAGATGTGACATCAAAAGCACAAATGACAAAATAAAAAATAGATAAATTAGCCTTCATCAAAATTAAAAACTTCTGCACACCAAATGACTCCATTGAGAAAGTGAAAATGCAACTCATAGGATGAGAAAAAAAATTGCAAGTCATATATCTGATAAGGAACTTGTATCTAAAAAGCTCTATGTATACATAAAAACTTACAACTCAATAACAGAAAACAGCCCAAATTTGAAATGAGCAAAGGATTAAAATAGATGTTTCGCCAAAAATAAAAAAGATATACAAATGGCCTGGTCAACGTACACATGAAAAGATGCTCAATATCATTAGTTATTAGGGAAATGCAAATCAAAACTACAATGAGAGTCCACATCGCACTTACGAAAAACTGTACTCAAAAAGACAGATAATGACAAGCATTGATGAGGATTTGGGGGGATTGGAACCCTCATCCACACTAGGGAGAATGTTATAGGGTTGCTGCTTTGAAGATTTTTTGTTTCTTCCAAATTCTATTTTAGATTCAGAGGGTATATGTACAGGTTTGCTACCTGGATATATTGTATAATGCTGAGGTTTGGGATACCATGGATCCCATCACCCAGGTACAGAGCATAGTACCCAACAGTTAGTTTTTCAACCCTTGCCCTCCTCTCTTCCTTCCCTCTCTAGTAGTCTCTAGCATCTATATCCTTCCATCTTTTTTTTTTTTTTTTTTTTGAGACAGAGTCTTACTTTCTCACCTGGGCTAAAATGCAGTCGTAGGATCGCAGCTCACTGCAGCCTGGACCTCTTGGGCTCAAGCAATCTTCCCACCTCAGCCTCCTAAGTAGCTGGGACCACAGGTGTGGACTATCATGCCTAGCTAAGTTTTTATTTTTTGTAGAGATGGGGTCTTGCTCTCTTGTCTAGGCTGTTCTTGAACTCCTGGGTTCAAACAATCCTCCCACCTTGGCCTTCCAAAGTTCTGGGATTGCAGACATGAGCCACCTCGCCTGACCTGTTGCTATCTTTATGTCCATGTATACCCAATGTTTAGCTCCAACTTCTAAGTGAGAACAGGCAGTATTTGGTTTTCTGTGCCTACATTAATTCCTCTAGGATAATGGCCTCTAACAGCATCCATGTTGCTGCACAGGACGTGATTTCATTCTTTTTAATGAATTTCATTATTTTTTATGGCTGCATAGTATTCCATGGTGTATATGTACCACATTTTCTTTATCCAGTCCACCAATGATCCAATGATGGATTCCTAGGTTGATTCCATCTTTGCTATTGTGAATAGTGCTGCAATGAACACGTGAGTGTATGTGTCTTTTTGGTAGAATGATACATTTTCCTTTGGATATAATGCCCAGTAATGAGATTGCTGTGCCAAATAGTTTAACTTTTAAATGGTTAAATGGTTTATGTTTAAGTTTTAACTGGTCTATGTTTTAAGTTTTTTGAGAAATCTCCAAACTGCTTTTCACAGTGGCTGAACTAATGTGCATTCCCAGCAACCGTGTCTTAAGTGTTCCTGTTTCTCTGCAGCCTCACCAGCATCTGTTATCTTTTTACTTCTTAGTAATAGCCACTCTGACTGGTATGGGATGGTATCTCACTGTGGTTTTGATTTGCATTTCTTTCATGATTAGTGATGAGCATTTTTCATATGTTTGTTGGCTGCTGGCATGTCTTCTTTTGAGAAGTGTCTTTTCATGTCTTTTGCCCATTTTTAAATGGGGTTATTTTGGTTTTTGCTTGATCAATTGTTTAAGTTCCTTACAGATTCTGGATGTAAGACCTTTGTCAGATGCACAGTTTGCAAATATTTTCTCCCATTCTGTAGGTTGTCTGCTGTTTTTTGGGATTTTTTTATACAGAATCTCACTGTTGCCCAGGCTGGAGGGCAGTGCCACAATCTCAGCTCACTGCAACCTCTGCCTGCCGATTCAAGCAATTCTTCTGCCTCAGTCTCCCAAGTAGCTGGGACTACAGCCACCTGTAACCATGCCCAGCTGATTTTTGTATTTTTAGTACAGGCAGGGTTTCACCATGTTGGCCAGGCTGGTCTTGAACTCCTGACCTCAAGTGATCCACTCATTTTGGCCTCCCAAAATGCTGGGATTACAGGCATGAGCCACCGTGCCCAGCCTGTTTACTATTTGATAGTTTCTTTTGCTGTGCAGAAGCTCTTTAGTTTAATTAGATCCTATTTGTCAATTTTTGGTTTTGTTTCACTTGCTTTTGAGGACTTAAGGCTGATGTCCCAAACGATATTTCCTAGGTTTTCTTCTAGGATTCTTGTAGTTTGAGATCTTACATGTAACTATTTAAACCATCTTGAGTTAATTTTTGTATATAGTGAAAGGTAGGAGTCCAGTTTCATTCTTCTGCATATGGCTAGCCAGCTATCCCAGTATCATTTATTGAATAGGAAGTCCTTTCCTCATTGCTTCTTTTTGTTGACTTTGTCAAAGATCTGATGGCTATGGATATGTGGGTTTATTTCTGGGTTCTGTATTCTGTTCCATTGATCTATGTGTCTGTTTTTGTATAATACTATACTGTTTTGATTACTGTAGCCTCATAATAAAATTTGAAGTCAGGTAGTTGATGCCTCTGGCTTTGTTCTTTTTGCTTAAAATTGTGTTGGCTATTCAGGCTGTTTTTTTTTTTTTTTTTTTGGTTCCATGGGAATTTTAGAATAGTTTTTTCTAGTTTTGTGAAAAATGATGCTTGTAGTTTGATAGGAATAGCATTGAATCTGTAAATTGCTTTGAGCCCTACGGCCATTTTTATATCAGTTCTTCCAATCCATGAGTGTGAAATCCAGTTTTTCCATTTGTTGCATCTATGATTTTTTTTCAGCATTGTTTTGTATTTCTCTTTGTAGAGATCTTTAACCTCCCTGGTTAGATGTATTCCTAGGTATTTTATTAATTTTCTGAAGCTATTGTAAATCAGATTGCAGTCTTGATTTGGCTCTCAGCTTGAATGTTATTAGTATAGAAATGCAACTGATTTTTGTACAATGATTTTGTATCCTGAAACTTTTCTGAAGTTGTTTATTAGTTCCAAGAGCCTGTTGGTGGCGTCTCTAAGGTTTACTATGTATAGAATCATATCATTAATGAGGAGAAATAGCTTGACTTCTCTTCTTTCTACTTGGATGCCTTTTATTTCTTTCTCTTGCCTGATTGCTCTGGCTAAAACTTCAAGTACTATGTTGAATAGGAGAGGTGAGAGCGAGCATCCTTGTCTTGTTCCCGTCCTCAAGGGGAATGCTTCCCACTTTTGCCTGTGGGTTGCTGTTTTGAAAAACAGTTTGGCAGTTCTTTAAAATGCCAAACATGGAGTTATCATATGATCCAGCAATTCCACTTCTTGGTATATACACAAGAGAAATGAAAAATATACATCCACACAAAAACTTATACATGAATGTTCATGGTAACGTCATTCACTAATAGCCAAAAAGTGAAATCAAATGTCCATCAGCTGATGAATGAATGAGCAAACTGTAGCATATTTATACAATGGAATGTTATTTGACAATAAAAAGAAATGAAATATTGATACATGCTACAACATGGATGAAACTTGAAAACGTTATGTTCGATTAAAGAAGCAAATCACAAGAACCAAATATTATATGATACCATTTACATAAAATGTCCAGAATAGGCAAATCTACATGGTAGGAAGTGATCAGTGGTTGCCAGAGGGTAGAGGCAGGAGTGAACGGGGAGTGACTGTTAATGGGTATGGGATTTCTTTTAGTTGGAATGAAAATGTTTTTAAATTAAACGATAGTGATGATTGCACAAATGTGAATATACTAAAAAACATTGTACACTTTAAATAGGTGAATGTGTGGTTTGTGAAATATATCACAATAAACATGTTAAAAGTAAAACAAGGCCAAGTGTGAAAGCTGGATATCTTCTTTGGTATCATATAGAGATTCTCCTCTCCTTTAGTGGAGGGGCAGAGAAGGCTAACCTAGACTCGGGATTCACATTATCATAGTAACTGAGTTCAGCAGAAGATTGAGCACGAAGGCAGGTCACCTTCATCAAGGTTGGGACAGTGCCTAAGAAACAACAGGACCCTGATACATGGGATGAGGACATCAGGGTTGATCACCCCAGACTCTCGCATCTCCAGATTTCCCTAAAGCTTCTGAGCCCTCCACGTGGCTCACCTCTCTCTGCTAAGGGCTAGCACTCCCCACTTGCTTGGAAACTATACAAGGGCTTCTTTCTGCAAGAGAACATGCCTCTCCTTTCCCACTCAGAATCTGCCCCTTTTCCCCTTCTTGCCACTGAGCCAAGAAGCAGGGTTAAGTCTCAATCTCACAGGGCTGGGGATGTGCTGGGTCTGCTAAAAAGGGAAAGAAATTGAACTCCTGAGAAGAAGCAGCACCTCACCTTCATGTGTTAACAGAAGCTGGGAGAACCACTGAGGCTGGATTCTGAGGGTGCATTATCCAGGGAGTCAGAACTCAAGATTGGATGAGGGTTTATTGGTTTGGGAGCCCCCTTCTGGGATACAGGATTTAATGCACTGGCAAGGATCCGGGAGATGGGGCACACACACCCTGGATGTATGAAAAAAGCAGTCGTCCACAGTAAGAGAGGTAATAGTGCCGGAGCCACCATGCCAGATGGCGGCCAGGGGGAATGAAAAGCTCAGAGAAATGAGCGTGCTGGGGTGATCTCTGTTATGGGAGAATCCCAGAGGATGCACCGTTCTTGCAAGCACTAAGGATCTTGCTGGGGCAAGATGCTCCATGACACTCAGGAGATCAATGATGGCTCTGCAGTACATGCTGGTACAGAACTCAGTCACTGGTAGGAAAGGGATGGTGAGTTAGCTGCCCCCCGCCTCCACAAACAGAGGCCAGGTGGTAGCATGTCACTGTCAAAAGCCAGGTGGATGCAATGATCACAGTGAGTGGCGGGTCAGAGGGCAGCCAGGGACGCTGACCCACAGAGAGTTAGAGAAAGGATTAATAGAACACAGTGTTCCTAGAAGCCAAGTAGATGGGCAGCCATGGGACACAAATCAATCTGCACAAACAAAAGAAATCAAGCATGGATGAGCTGGAGGCTGAGGACAGTTGCTTCCAAAATAGTCATGATCAACTTTTCTGTTTCTAGACCCAAGATGATTTTTAGACCCAGAACCCATTGATGAATAGAAAGCCTGAGTCCCCAGTGAGAAGAATGCTAAACAATCACAGAAAATGTACTTGGTAATGAGTCTCCCAGTTCTTCCAGAGGGACATGCAGTCATTTACTCAGGTAAGAGGACACTAGAGAAAGAGGAAGGGTCAAACATCCCAGGACTTTTTGTTTCAGGGTCCAAGTTGATGTTGATACCCAGTAACCCAAGGTGGCATCATGCCCACTTACTGTTAGAGAGGGACACATGTGAGACCAGGAATCCTGGCCTTGGCCTGACTCGCAGTAGTGCACTGGTTTCCAGGACCCACCCAGGGGTCATTTCCCCAATATCTAAGGGTTGAATTGCAATAGATTTACCTGGTAGTCTCTTCCATCCGTTCCTTGGCCTACTATGAGCTCTCCTAGTAGGGAAGGCAAAGTAGAAGCTATAGAAACTGCCTCTCCCCAGACAACAATAATGTACCCCAGAGAGAATGACTGAGATTATAGCCAGTCTTAAAAGACACAAAGGGTCTTTAAGCAGATTTAATGTGGCCTCAGGTCATGACATGTGGCCATTCATCTGGCAGATGCATTCTCCTCTATCCTCATCAAAAAAAGTAGGCTTAGGCACAGGTGCAGTGGCTCATGCCTGTAATCGCAGCACTCTGGGAAGCCGAGGTAGGCAGATCACTTGAGGTCAGGAGTTCAAGACCACGTTGGCTAGCATGACAAAACCCTGTCTCTACTTAAAAATACAAAAGTTAGTTGGGCGAGGTGGCGCACACCTGTAATCTCAGCTACTCAAGAGGCTGAGGCAGGAGAATCGATTGAACCCAGGATGTGGAGGTTGCAGTGAACCCAGGCCCACCATATCAATGACATCACGCTAAACAAACTGGATAAGCAAAATGGGCACATGAATAGGGTGGCAGAGATGGAGGCTAAGCACATGCCCAGTGACAGTGCATTATAGCCTGGGAGACAGAGCAAGACTCTGTTTTAAAAAAAAAAAAAAAAAAAAAAAAAAGCTTAGAAACAGACAGCTATGATCTGACTATTTGTCCCCTCCAAAACATACGTTGAAATTTAATCCCCAATGGGGCAGTATTGAGGTGGGGCCTTTAAGAAGTGATTGGGTTATGAGGGCTCTGCCTCATTTACGTGGATTAACCCATTCATAAATTAATGGACTGATGGGCTGATGGATTACTGGGTTTTCATGGGGATGGAACTGGTGGCTTTATCAGAAGAGAAAGAGAGACCTGGGCCAGCAAGCCCAGCCCCCTCACCATGTGATACCATGCACCACCTCAGGACACTGCAGAGAATCCCCACCAGCAAGAAGGCCCTCACCAGATACCGCGCCTCAACTCTGGTCTTCTCAGCCCCTGGAACTGTAAGAAATATACTTCTTTTCTTTATAAAGTACTCAGTTTCAGGTATTCTGTTATAAGCAACAGAAAATGGACTAAAACACATTCACTGGAAAGAGTGAACCATATTACATTTATGGCCTTGGTACAAGGCTGTGTTAATGCTCCCGTCCTGTCACAAAAAAGTCTGAGGAAACCAGGACAAGCTGGGTATCCCGCAGAACAGCACCCTGGCCCACCATATCGATGACATCATGCTAAATGAACTGGATAAACAAAATGGGTACATGAATAGAGTGGCAGGGATGGAGGCTAAGCATATGCCCAATGACAGGCTTCCACGTACCAAGGAGATCTAGCTTTTGCCATGCTGAATGGCAGACCTGCCAGCAGCAGAGACCAATGCTGAGCCCCTGATGTGGTGCTATCCCTCAAAGTGAGCAATCAGTCTCAAGAAGAGATAATGATTCATTTTAGCAGGAACAGACACATATTATGGATATGGGACAGTCTTTCTGCTCTTAGGCACTCAGCCAACACCATGGTCTAAGAGCTAATAGATAGCTGCATTCAGCAACACAGGAGTCTACATAGCATCCTATAAGAAAAAGGGATCCGCTTTATAGGTGTGTGGAGTGAGCATATGGCTGTGGAATCCACTGGCCATATTTGAACTGTCCCACCGAGAAGGTGCTGACCTGAGAGAGGAATGCTATGGCATCTAGAAGACAAAACTGATGTGCCAGCTTGGAGGTAATATCACGTGAGGTTGAGTGGCATCCTCTTGGCTGCAGTGTACACTTTAAACAAGTGACTTTTATATGACACTGCATTTCCAACTGGAAGAATACATAGATCCAGGAACCAAAGGGTGGAAGCGGAGGTACCCTACTTACCATCACTCCCACCTAGGGAATTCGCTCCTCCTATCCCTGCACCTTTGGGATCTGCATTTTTGGAGGACCCCAAAGGGGTCCATGTTCTCCTAGTGGACACAGCAAGTCCCATTAAACTCCAAGGTATGACTCACAACTGGGCATGTTAGAGCCCTCCTGCCAAAAGATCGGCAGGTGTGAAGAGGGGTGACCATCCTGGCCAGAGAAATTAATCTTGATTGTCAGGAGGTTTGGCCATCAGTATACAATAGGATCAGGAATAAATAAATCTATCTGCTTGGACATCTTGGTCTTCCCTTGATTTTTTTCTTACTTATATGGGCAAATGCGGCAGCCACAGCCTAAGAAAGGCATAGTGACCAGAAGTTCAGATCCTCAGGGATAAAGGACTGGGTCATGGCCCCAATTAAGCCACAGAGACCAGCAAAGGTGCCAACTTAAAGAAGGAATCTCAAGAGGAAAGTAGAGGAAGATGTCAACGAACATTAGAGCAGTGTCAAAGGTAAGAGCTGCAGTGTATTCCACTGACTTCCAGCTTCCAAATTTCCCAAAGTAAGATGCCCTTTGGAATCCTGGAGGAACCAAACCCAGTCCTTATACAAGAAAGTGCAAGCGAGCATCCTGGGAACGGGCTGTGGTGGATGCTGAGGTGCACTGCACAGACCCCTCCAGCCCACACAGCGAGTCCCTCTGCTGAAGAGAGGTGCCTTGTGTGAGGTCACACCACTTCTCAGAGTGCCCCAAATCCAGTGATTGATTCTTATATGTATATAAAGGCCCCTCATCCCAATTAGGGACAACTCTGAAGGCTCATCCCAGCTCCAGAACAACCTAGAAAGCCATTGGGACAGCAGCTCAGCTCAGCTTCTGCCTCCACTCAATCCTGACTCCTTCCCTTCCAGAGTGGTGATCCCAAGCACATCCCTCGTAAGGCCCCCATACGCTCATCTCCATCAAGGAACCCACCTTGTGACAATGGAGTCTTCATCTTCTCTGACATGTACCACAAATATAATATTTATCAGCCCCCTCTCTGTGCTCTCTCATAAGAAACAGCAAGAATGTGTGCTACACCAAAACCAGGAAGGAGCCTGGGATCCAGAAAGCAAGAATCCAGCAAAGGAAAGAGGTGAAAGGAAGCTCAAGCGAGCATCTGGGAAGAGGGCCTGGGGATAAAGAGGGATGTCTCCGAGGAGAAGAAGATGCAACCTGTAATTACCTGACGTGTTAAGCACGTTGAGAACATACTAGGCTTGCAAAGCTCCAGCAGGGAAGTTGAAGCCAGAGGAACCTAGGAAACCAAGCAAATGAATAGAAGAAGAAATAAAACAATTATTAGCATCTGAGAAGCCAAAAATTACACAAGAAAATAGAATCTGAGTTCACCACTTGGCTGGGTAGCGAACTCAGAATACGTATGCTTGGTTCTCATAGAGCAAACACTAAATATTGATTTAACAAAAAATGATGCTATTAGGAAAATAGAAAGAGAAGCTAGTTTATATGAGTGGAGGGTGACGTGACAGGGCTAACTCCTACTTTCTTCACTCAGAAGCCAATAGATTATATCTAAAGTTGAAAAATAAAAGAGAAAAGTACAGTAAGCTCTTTGTTGTTGTTGTTGTTTGTTTGTTTTGTGACAGAGTCTCACTCTGTTGCCCAGGCTGGAGTGCAGTGGTCCCATCTCGGTTCACTGTAATCTCAACCTCCCGGGTTCAAACAATTCTTCTGCCTCAGCCTCCTGAGTAGCTCGGACTACAGGTATGCACCACCACACCCAGCTAATTTTTTGTATTTTTTAGTATAGTAGAGACAAGAATTTCACCATGTTGGCCAGGCTGGTCTCAAACTCCTGGCCTCTTGTGATCCACCCACCTCGGCCCCCTAGAGTGCTGGGATTACAGATGTGAGCCACTGCACCCAGCCAAGCCCGTCATTTTGACAGAAAAAAAGAAATACCATAAGAAAGAACTAAAAAGAGCTGCCACTCCAAGTGGCAGCTCTGGTGAGAAGAAATTCAGGGAAGGAAGGGGGGAAAGGAGCTGTTCTTTTCATTGTAGATTGTGTTGTAGATCTATTTGATTTTTCAGAACTATGTACATGTGTTACTTTAAGATAATAAATACCAAAGTTTTAAAAGTACAAGCGCTCCATAAACGATTGATCGATTGACTGACTTGTTTAATATAGACCAATGGATTATTTTATTTTCAATAACAAATTCCAGGAAGAATGAGTAAATTCTCACCACCAAATAACTGACAGCTTTCTACTTTCACCATAGCCCCCACCTCCCATGACCAGCTGAGCATCAGAAGCAAACCAAAGCCAGGACCCTGAGTCCCCGCCGGGACTCCCGACTACCAAAGATGCTGCCCCGGAGTGCTGGTGCTTCATTGATTTATTTAAGAGACTCTCAAATCCAGTTCTTTCATTCAGAAGCTATTTTTTTTTAACATTTATCATGGAAATGTTCAAACATTCACAGAAGCTGGGCATGGGGATACCCACCTGCAGTCCCAACTACTCCAGAGGCTGAGGCAAGAGAATTGCTTAAGCCCAGGAGCTGGAAGCTGCAGTGAGCCATGATCATGCCACTGTACTCCAGCCTGGGTGACAGAGCAAGACCTCATCTCCTACACACACACACACACACACACACACACACACACACACACACAAAGTGGGGGAAAAAACCCATTTACCTATTTCCCACCTTAAACAATTACCAACATTTTTCTAATTTATTCACCTTCTTATCCTCACCCTGCCCCATTTATTTTACCTGGATTTTTTTTTTCTCGAGACAGTCTTACTGCGTCACCCAGGCTGGAGAGCAATGTCGCCACCATGGCTCACTGCAGCATTGACCTCCCAGGCTCAAATGGCTCTTCTACCTCAGCCTCTTGAATAGATGGAACTATAGGCATGTACCACAATGCCTGGCTAATTTTTAATTTTTTTTTTTTTTTTGTAGATCTAGAGTCTCTGTGTTGCCCAGGCTGGTCTTGAACTCCTGGACTCAAGTGATCCTCCCTGCCTCAACCTCCCAAAGTACTGAGATTAAAGGTGGGAGGTACCACGCCCAGCCTGACTGGAACATTTTGAAGCCAATCCCAAGCATTATGGTATCTCACCCACAAATACTTTAGTATGCATCTCCAACTGATAAAGACCTTTCTTTTCTTATAATCACCATGCTGATATCATACTTAATAAAATTAGCAATAATTCCCTAATATCATCTAATACCTGACTGCAATCATCTAATACCTGACCAGCCTGGGCAACACAGAGACTCTAGATCTACAAAAAAAAAAAATTTTAAATCTCCTCGAAGGGGAGATTTTGCAGTCGTTTTGTCTAAATCAGGATGCAAATAAGGTTCACACATTGCATTTGATTGTTATGCCTCTTCATTCTCTTTTATTCTCTACTAGCCCTTTTCTGTGTGTTTTTTATGTATTGATTTGTTGAGGAACATAGGTCCTTCATCCTGTAGGATGTGCTACATTCAGGGTCTAGCTAGTATTGCGCCATTTAATCCATTCCTCTAGCTCTTGTGTGTCCTGCATATTAATCATAGAGTCTAGATGTCTGAGAAGATTTGGGATCAATTTTAAGACAAGAATACTGGCAGGTGATGCTATGTACATATTTCCTGTTGTACCACCTCATAATGCTCATAGTTCTGGTGGCCCCACTGTGAGTATTGCCGGGGCTGGTCATTAGACTCACACGGTGTCAGCCTCATCTCTCCAGCATACAGTTCTCTACCCACATTCCCCCAAAGACTTTAGTATCTGTAAGTATTGTTTCCAAAGATGAACACCAGCAATTGCTCCCACCTCTGACCCCAGAATCATGGGAACTGGTGACACACTTCCACCTGGATTCAGAATTGATGGCTAGGTGCATCCCTTTCTTTCCTCTGTGGAGCATGAGTGCCTATTGCAGTCTTACCATTGCACGTTGGGTGTGTGGATGGGGAAATAACTTGTCCTCTTACCTGATAGGTCTCAGAGCAATAGGAACCTCACAATAGGAGACTGATTTAGATGACAAGATCCTGGACTTCGAGATGATGCCAAAATGGAGACAGTTGTAAAAGGGGGTAGTTGTATTTTGCATGCAGAATATACATGAATCATTGTGGCCAGAGGATAGACAGCAGTAGATTGTCCCCATGGAGAGCCATTTTCCATCAAGAGTGGGAGTCTATCCTCCCCACCCCTGTGAATCTAGGCTGACTTTGTGACTTGCTTCAACCAATAGATGGTGACAGAGGTGATAATGTGTCACCTGTAGCTTTAGTCCTTAAGAGACCTGATAGCTTTGATGGCTCCTGTCTCTGCTCTCATGGAAGCCAGGCACAGGACAAGCTGTTGAATGATAAGAGGCCACCTGAAGGAGGACTGAGTCTCTGTGGTGACCACAAGCACCAAGGCCCTAGATGAAGAGTGGGGCCACGGTGGACACTCCAGCCCTGGCTGGGCTCCCAGAAAAATGTGGTTGCATGAGTGGCCCCACCTGCCACCACATGATGGTGGTTTGTGATGTATCCATAGATGGCTGAGGTAGCACCTATTGATGACTGTGCCTACGCGCGTTAGGATTTTAAAATGTGATTTTCCAATTTCTTCTTCATGTAATTAACTAGAAATCTGCCACTTTAAAAATAATAGTGGCTCCTTAGATGATTCCAATGGGCTTCCAGGGGTACTGATCTAGGCAAACACAGCTATCTTCCCCCAGTAGCTATTTGTTCACCCTGAGAGAGTCAACAGAAGAAAGGACAAACACTTGGTGCTCTCCTTTCCTTATGAATTTTCAGAATGATGAATCGGTGCCCTAGTAATTCTAATTCAACACTGTGATTTGGGTGGTTTTGCTTTTATTGTTTGTTTTAGTATTATTATGAACCACTGGGTGTTTATGTATTTCATGTATTTCAACCCACTGCTGTTATTATCCTTATTGATACTCCAGTTGTCCCTTCTTTGGCCTGGGGGAGATGCCAACTCAGGTTGGCACTGTGTCCTTGCAACATGACCCCATTAGTCTTGATAAATTCCTTGCTCTCTGGCATAACAAGTTTCTGTAGGTTCACCAAATACATTTCCTTCCCCAGATCTGGAATCAGCCACTTCTCCAAGGAGTCTTAGTTCCTTTAGTGGAAAGCAGAACCTATTTATTCTTAATTTACATTCAATTCCAACAAACTTAGAGATTAAATTTCCTAGCCCCAGATGCTTAGAAATGTGACATTAGAAATTGGCTGCTATAGACATACACTTAAAACTATGAGAAGGACATTTAAGAGCCTACTGATAGGAAATAAACTGGAAAAAAAAATTATGAAAGGCAGACACAAGGACTCAAAAATGTCAGCAATCCAGCTCAGCTCCAAACTTGCATTCTCCAAAAAGAGTTCTTCAATGTCCCCATTTGAAATTAATCTTACATTTTATTTATATTTATACTATACTGTTTATCAAGTTGTTGTCGTTTTGATCTGTGTTTGCCTAGATCAGTACCCCTGGAAGCGTCTATTGGAATCATCTAAGGAGCTGTTCATTTGAAAAGAAAAATAAAAGGTGATGTCTAGCTCCCAGTCTCAGAGATTCATATTCAACTCATCTGGAATGGAATCCAGCCTTCTCTATATTTTTTGAGCTTGTCAGATGATTCTGCTAGATAGCCAGGGTCAAGAATCACTGGTGTAGCCTGTGACCCTGGAAAGGTTGAAGCTCACTAAGTAATCCTTGTATCTCCCATGGCAGCGTTCCTAGAACTGCCATTCACTAAGTGTTTGCTGAATTGAATTGAGATTGAAGTGACCAGAAACCCTGAATCAGAAATGGTTCATCACTCCCAGGATGACAAATTGTAGAAAGTGTTTCACCTCAACCTCTCAAAGGACTAGACCCATAGCTATCTGGGAAACTTGACTGTCCAGAACAATGTATTCATAAGGGTATTGGATAGCTCAGGTTCTCATTTATTTGGATTTTTTTTTTTACTATATTGTAGAAGGTTTTATCCTAAAACATTGAATCTGCTGTTAGAAGCATATGTTGAAATGACCCCTATAGAGGCAGTAGCTGGAATCCGCATGTAAACAATAACGTGGTAGTTAAGGTAATATGGCCTGGAGATGAAGCGACTGTGGTATGGCCAAGACCAACAGAAGAATCTTCAAACACTGTCATTGACCTTCATGGTGGCACATGATCCTACACTGCCTGACTTTGCTTCCTGACATCCCTTGTGTGCGTGTGGCTCATTGAAACTTTTGATGGGAAAGGAACAAATATCCCTTATGTAGCCTGCCTTTCTGTATTTCACGAGCACTTGGTGGTGTGTTAGCCATAATACATACTCAATACATGAGTGTTGAGCCTTTCAAAAGGAGCTCTGCGTGTGCTTACCACCAGCCCTCTGGAATGAGGACTGTATCTAACCACAGCTAGGGCCACATATTTCACTCTCCTTATTAACATGATATAGCCACAAAGACATGGGAAATGGGATCCTTTCTATTTTAGGAGAAACAAAGAACTACAATTTTCTCTAAAAATAACCTAGATTGGAATTTTCTTCCATCCATGAGAGCACTATGGTTATGTACATACAATTCCAAGAACTGTGTCAACAACATTCTAAAACAATGCTTCACTTTAATAATCACACATAATAAACATATGTTTTCATTAGTTCTGGAAATTTTTTATCCTAACAAAGCCAGGATCTTTCTTCCCCTCATATAATACAGCAGTCCTATACTAAGATGCCTACAGAGGAACAAAAAGTAAACTAGGGATATTAGTGTCCCACTCCAGGAAACGGGGGCAGGCTAGGAGGGTCTAGAAACTCTAGCACAGGCTCCATACAGATGAGACTTGGTCTGGGGGAAAGCCCCATTTTCAACCCATGTGTCTATTTCCAATACCTGCAAGGAGACTAGCTTAGAATAAACTCTAGAGTCAAAGTCAAACTTGGAAATGAAATTCAGCATCCCTAATGAAATTAGAAAAATTTCTTAGAGCCATTCTAGGATTGAATCAGAAGCCTGACCAATCTAGAGCCCAAATTACATTACACAGAATAAGCTACTTCCAGTGGACAATGAAGGCATTATTTATCTGCTGTCTATCAGGATTCTTCCCGAAGGTAAGTTTAGATTTGCCATGTAATTCCCAGGCAGGCTCCCGAAAGTAAGCCCTTTGTCCTTTAGCGCTCCTCAGCCAGGTGAAGTGTTTGAGAAAGTGGGAGCAGTTTTGGTGGTCACAATAACGGGGGGTATTACAGGCACCTAAATAGGACCCAAGAATGCCATATATCCTGTGATGCATAAGATAATCTCATCAGAGAACCGTCTTGCCTAAACACTGGTAACGCCTCTTCTGAGCCTAATAATTAATTAGTTTCAATTTTGGAACAGTGATAGGAAAATCTGGAAATTGCCTGCAGCACAATACCAACAAAAAGAAAATTAAAATCAAAAGCAAATCCAACAGTAGGCAGGTGATATAAAGACAGCCTGGGAAATTGTCAGGTAAATTTAAAGACTGAAAAAAATTGCTGCTATTTTACATGAAAGAGATTTTCTGTAATGAAAGAGCCTGGTCTAGATTCTCTTATACATACAAAGTTACTAAATTGGGCTGGGTGTGGTGGCTCATACCTGTAATCCTAGGACTTTGGGAGGCTGAGGGAGGTGGATCATGAGGTCAGGAGTTCAAGATCAGCCTGACCAACATGGTGAAACCCCATCTCTACTAAAAATACAAAAATTAGCCAGGCATGGTCGTGGGCACCTGTAATCCCAGCTACTTAGGAAGCTGAGGCAGAAGAATCGCTTGAACCCGGGAGGCAGAGGTTGCAGTGAGCCGAGATCAGGCCACTGAATTCCAGCCTGGGTGACAGAGCAAGACTCCATTTCAAAAAAAAAAAAAAAAAAAAAGAGGAAAGTTACTAAATTATTCCGCTGGTGAGGAAGAAGTGCTTGGTTCTCTTTTGTATTTTTAGTTTGTATTTCTTGTACCTAAAACTAAAAATGGACACCTATAAAATTGAATGCAATTGCTTTCAAGAAAATACAACCCAAGTGAAGTGCTGAGACTCAGTGCTTTTGAGAAACATGGCCCCCAGGAGGATCAGGCATGAGCAATGAGAAATGTACCCTGAGTAGCCTTTCAGCAGGAAAGATCATTCAGCATCCCAGATCAATCCTGTGTGTTAGGTCAGTGCCCCAAATTCAAGAGGTGAGGTGCATTTTGCTTAATGCACTAGCTGTCTAGACATGTTAAAAATGTCTACCAAAATATGTAAATAAACATGTCTTCATTTATTAGTCAAATATTTGTTGCATAACTACACCATGGTGCTGATAGAGCTAGAGGGTTTTTCCAATATGTATTCTGGTTCCACAGAGCGGAACAAAAGGATGAGTGGAGGGTAGTGATAGAGGAAACCAGCAGAAAACAGGAGTAAATGGGTCAAGCAGGAAGCAGTGGGGTGGATTTTGCCTTTGTACATCAAATCATTCTTGGAAACAGTTTTCAGCAAAGGCTGGTATAATTGGGTGGTATATGTCCCTGACAGGTGTCAGTAAGAAAGCCAGCAATTTCTCCTGTCTAAATCATCTCTCATGTTTTCTGGAAACTCAGGCTCCGAACAGCTTCTTGGTACCCTGAAGGATGTGCTGCAGCTATTCTTGGTTGGCCCACAAGATTTTCTGTTACAGAGATTCTGTCTAATTTGTGTCTATTGTTAATATAGCTATTGAAATGCTCTTCCAGAATAAATCTGAAGACATGGTAGATTTTGGATAAATCTTTCCAGAGCTAGAATAAAAACTGCAGGCCATAATAGAATGGCTGGAGAGCTCTTTGAGGAAGAATCTTAGATTTATTTACAGGTGATGGGGCCGGACTGGGTAGATCCAGTGATAATATAAGCCATCATTGGAAGGGGGTCTGACATTGCCAAATACTCTCACAGGTTCAGGAAGTAGCATGAAGTCCTGCTGGGTGTTTCCCAAGAGAGTTCAGGACTCAGGAATGAGGCTAACTCTCTGGGTCTTCCATTGTCCTAGATGAAAATGCCACAGTTACTGTAACACAGGGTATCATTCCAGATGTGGAGCTTCCGGAAAACTCTGCAAGCCACAATCAGTTATTTTGCTGAGTAGCATCATATCACAGCAGAACCGCATCTCTGAGGCTTAGGATTTTCTTTCCTTGGGTATATTAACTGATTATTTGGCCAAACAATCCCTTTCCAAATGTTGGCTCCTTTGGGGGCTATAGAAGAATATTCTCTCATACCTGTAATCCCAGCACTTTGGGAGGCTGAGGCAGGCAGATCACCTGAGGTGGGGAGTTCAAGACCAGTCTGACCAACATGGAGAAACCCCATCTCTACTAAAAATACAAAATTAGCCAGGCATGGTGGCACATGCCTATAATCCCAGCTATGGGAGGCTGAGGCAGAAGAATTGCTTGAACCCGAGAAGTGGAGGTTTTGGTGTGCCAAGATCACGCCACTGTACTCCAGGCAACAAGCGCGAACCTTCATCTCAAAAAAAAAAAAGAGAAAAGAAAACTATTCTCAGGACTTGAAATGGTGAGATGAGTGTCTAAAATCTGGGGGCAGGGCGTTTAGAGATCTTTTAGACTGAAGTAGGACCCCCTCCTACTCCCTGTGCAGAAGGGGCAGAAAAAGGAAGTGTAAGGCGGGTCGCCTTGATGGGAGGCTAGACACGCCCGCCCCTGCTCTTGACACTCCTACCTCTGCACTCAGCACCTAGCCCACACCCACTTCTGCACTCCGCACTCAAATCTGCACTCAACACCAGACTCTGCACTCGGCACCTAGCCTGCCGTTAGAAAACCTCGCCAAAATTCAAAAGAAACCCCGCCAAACCCTGCCCAATAGCAGCTGGCCCCACTCCCCCTGGACAGCCCACTCACCGGCAGTCCCGCCTATCTACCGATAGTAGCTTGCCCCGACCACGTCCTATTCCCTCACAACCAATCAAGACACCCTCACTCGCTTTATATAAACCGCCCCCCTCCCCCGCCTCAAGAAGTCAAGCGAGACTTCTCTGGCCCCCCTTCCCCGGACCATGGAACCTCGCCTGGGAGCCGAATAAATTGGAACCTAATTTTTCTTATACTGGCCTCAGTTTCTTCACTTTAAATTCGACAATAAACCTTACAGGAAGTAGCTGAATCCTGCAAGCAATGCCATACGCTTCTATTTCACCATAAGGTATTTTTGACCAGTGACAGAACCACTCCCATGGCAGGGTGCAGTTGCTTTCACTTTTACTGAGGCCATTTAAAAGCAAAAGCATTGAAACAATTAAGCAATGAACAGGGAAGAAAGAAGATACCACTAAGAGGCTGCATCTACTACTTTAACAGTAGCATCTGTGAAGGGTTGGCTGCCAGTGAGACACTGTCTTCACTATCAGCTGGGTTAGGAGGTGGCCTGGTAGGTCTGCACAAAGGAACGTCCACCCTTGATAACACACAGGCACATGCACACATGTACCCGGTCTACTCCTCCATCATTGGGTAAATGGCCAGTCGGATAGCAGACAGTAGACCGGGTACATGTGAATTTCACACCCCAGAGTTAGGTAAATTACAGCCTGGCATTTTCGAGGCCTCAAGGCTCATACACTTGAAGTCATGATCTCATCATTTCATGCACAGATTTCATCCCACTCCCCTCTCAGACTTATCTCAAGGACAAGACAGAAACAAATCTATCTGATTGGTAAGCCAGCTGTCAGTCAAGTTAGCCACAAAAATATTTTTTAACTTATTAATTATTTGATGCATAGGCACACACAATTATTTTCAGACCGTGGGGAAGAGACATTCATTACGTGATATTTTCTCAGGAGGACAAAGCCTAAGGCAAAAGCCTATAGTTACCTCCTCACATTCTGTTGTGAAGCTCTTGACCTGGTTTCCAGCTTACACCAGCACAGGTTAGATTTGGAAGGCAAGTCTTTCAAGAACAGAACTCACCTCGTCTCATGGGAGCTTTGGCTGTCTTGGCTTGTCTAAGCTTCCTCAGATATAGATAGTCAGAGTCCATGGTCATTGAGCTCCGGACTCATCCAAATTTGGGTCGTCACTGCTGGAAGATTTTTGATTTTTATGAATGTCTTATATCCCATTAATAAATTTACCTTAATCAAACCAGCATCTTTGAGAAGTAGGCCTGGGAGTAGTAAATTTTCAGGAATCCACTTATGAAGGCCTGCTCTACCACCATGGTATTGGAGATATCAGTTTGAAGATTTGGAAGAGTTCCATTGGAACTGTCAACCTGAGGTCAGGGTAAGTAGGTCTTTCAATTCTTATAAAAAAAAATTTTTAAGTCAGTTATTGGAGAAATTTGCAAGAGACAAATCAGAAATGGATTCTATAGCTGATGTCTGTGGCACGCCATGTCCCTTCCCTTCGGTTTGTCTAGTTTCAGTGCAACTGTGATGCGTGCATGCTGCCAGTGACTCACATCAGGTGCATTTCTCAGGGTCCCTCTGCTTTGCTAGCTCAGAGCTTTCCCCAAAACTATGGCAATCAGCTCTGCTTCATTTATTTGCAATCCACATATACACTGGAGTTAAGACCTTTAAAAGCAGCCCTGAAATAACAGGGAGAGGTGCCAGTGTATAAATGTCAGAGGCTCCCTCTCTCCTGGTGGGACAATTTTGAGTTGCATTCGACATAGAGCATCCCCAGAAGAGTTGATCCTTCCTGTCTCACTTTCCCTACTCCCTTATTTTTACCTCCCAAATAAACGACCTACACTCAAGTGAGCAAGCCCTCCTTTCAAGACATCATCTTCAGGAGTCCTAGATGAAAATGTCACAGTTATTGTAACACAGGGCATCATACCAGATGTGGAGCTTCCAGAAAGCTCTGCAAACCACATCAATATTTTGCTGAGTAGTATCATATCACAGCAGAACCGCAACTCTGACGCTTAGGATTTTCCTTCCCTGGATATATTAACTAATTATTTGGCCAAACAATCCCTTTGTGAGTTACTGCCTGGCATTGAACTTTCATCCTTGGTTAGCCAGCCTGGGTGCCCTGGGAGGCTCCCCACTCCCCATTTTCTTCCATAGCCCATGGAAGCAAGATCCATGCTTACATGGAACATATAGTTAGAATTCATGTGGTTCCAAAAGACCAAAAATCCAACCTGGATACTTGTCCAGGATATCAGTTGGGACTCTTCCAGTAGAAAATGGCAGAAAACTCAGCAGAAAATATATTTTGATAAATTGGAAAGCGTGGGCTCATTCACCTGAAAAGTCTAAGGACAGAATCGATTTCAGGCACTACAATGTGTGGATTTAAAATATCACATCACCGTCTTTTGGCTCATATAGATCTGCTGTCCTTCATATGGTCAGCTTTATACTCAAATAAGTTCTCGCTCTGTGGTCACAAGATGGCTATAGTCATTCCAGATCTTCTCTTCTTTAAGCTTTAATTCCAGCTAGAAAGAGCAAGAATCTTTCCCAGAGAGTTTAGAAAAAGCCCCACGGTGTATCTTCAGCTTTGTTTGGGTCATGTGTAGATACCGAATTCAATGCTCCACATCTAGATATGAGTGTATCATTGAGGGAGTCAGGATGAGGTGATCTCCCCAGGGGAAATCACACAGAGTTGTCAGAATAAGAGTAAATATTGACTGGGTGGCAAAATACAACTGAAATCATTACATCCCCTCTTTTGGCTGCCCAGAACACACATATGCATACATCCTTCTTCCCACACCTTGCAAGTTTCTGCACCTATTTAAAATAAACTCACTACTGGTCAAAAAAAAAATCATTCAAATCTAATCCAGCACCAAGCCAAGCCTAAGATCTCTGGATGAGATGCAATTTTGTCAGTCAAGGCAAAATGTCACGCCTCATAATAATTTTGATAACCTCTCATATACTCAATATACCACGGTGGAGAGAGAACAAGAGAATGGCCATAAAGCCACCATTTGGGAAAGGCAAGAATGAGAATAATTTACAGTGTTCACCAATCTAGAGTACACGTCATGTCCTGCTCAACAAGAATAACAACACTGAGTTACTGCCTGGCATTGGACTTTCATCCTTGGTTAGCCAGCCTGGATGCCCTGGGAGGTGCCCCCTCCCCATTTTCTTCCATAGCCCATGGAAGCAAGATCTATGCTTCTATGGAACATATAGTTAGAATTCATTTGGTTCCAAAAGACCAAAAATCCAACCCAACCAGACCTATGGAAAAGTGAAATTTACCAGCTAAGATAACAAGAAAGTTCAGAGGTAGCATTGGCTTCAAGTGTAGTTTGCTGCAAATGCCAACCCATGTTACCAGGACCCAGCTTCTCCTCATCACATGGTCAATTAGCCATGACCTATTCTGGGTTTTGGGCTTATTTTCAGAGAGTCGGTCTTCCTGATCCCGAGATTTCTACAGAAGATCTAGATTGTGCGTTTTCTAGGCTTTAAGGTCAATAGGATTTTACTTTATTTGCGCTGTTTTTGTCACATTCAGTCCCTGGTCGGGAACTGAAATACCCTTATTGTTCAGACCTAAGTCATATGTTCCACCCCTCAAAGAAGTCGAGGCCGCCTGAAGGAGATAGAATGGAAGTGCATTAGGGGTGGTTCCCCAGAAGGATATTGGGGCGTGGTTATGAACAGGGAGAAGAATGAGTGGATACTGGGCAGCAAGGCATATCCACCAGATCCAAAGGCATGGGAACGTTCTGACTCATACGAACACGCAGTCCAGGATCTCTACCCTTGGCTTTCTAAATAACATTCAGGTTGACCAGGAGCTGGTGCTGCTGCACTCAGCTGAGAACTCAAGAAATCAGTGATTCACCTGAGGCCAGTGAGTACCTGATGCCGAAGTCCCAATCAGGAAGGAAGTTGTTGAAAGAAGGCATGGGTGTTGCACATGCCACAGGGCATTGCAGTGAACTCTGACTGTCCTGAGCTTGTCTAGAAAGTTCTTTTCCATTTGTCACCCTCTAAGAGCTGGATACGATTGTGTGTTCCAAGATGCAATTTTACAAAGGCTCAAGCTCACAAAGTTGCTCCAGAGGATTGGGGTTGCGGGGGGTGGGTAGTCAGGCTATAATTCCATATGTCTCTGCTCAAGCTCAATGCCAAGAAGAACTCACAGCTACAGAATAATAGAGTCAAAAGATAAATCTGACATATCTTTTCGGAAAATCTATTTTGCTTAAATACAAAGTAATTTAAAACATTACTTACATAACAAACAGATATATAATGAAGTAGAATGAAAAGTTTACAATAATTTTAAGATAAGCCATACATTTCAAAGAATTATTCGAGCTTGCTGTGGATACTCAAAGTAAAATAATTTGCATAACAAAGAGGGAAAAATAAAAACAACCTTTTTTGGCCAGGCATGGTGGCTCACATACTATAATCCCAGCACTTTGGGAGGCCAAGGCGGGCAGATCACCTGAAATGGCAAGTTTGAGATCAGCCTGATCAACATGGAGAAACCCCATCTCTACTAAAAATACAAAATTAGCCGGGGTGTGGTGGCACATGCCTGTAATCCCAGCTACTCGGGAGGCTGAGGCAGGAGAATCACGTGAACCCAGGAGGTAGAGGTTGCAGTGAGCCAAGATTATGCCATTGCACTCCAGCCTGGGCAACAAGAGTGAAGCTCTGTCTCAAAAACAAACCAACAAACCAACAAACAAAACAACCTTTTTCTTCCAGACAGAGATGAGGAAGCATGATCCTCATCTAAGAAGTTAATCCTCTCAGCAGAAAATTCAGCATAGTGGTAAGGTCTTTTTAACAGCCAACGGAGCAGACATTGAGCATGGCTGAGTAATGAGCCTATTTATTATCCCCAACAGACCCACAAGGAGACAATTTAAAATGCAGGATGAGGCCAGGAGCGGTGGCTCACACCTGTAATCCCAGCACTTTGAGAGGCCGAGGCAGGTGGATCACAAGGTCAGGGATTCGAGACCAGCCTGGCCAACATGGTGAAACCCAGTCTCTCTTAAAGATACAAAAAATTAGCTGGGCATGGTGGCGCATGCCTGTAGTCCCAGCTACTCTGGGAGGCTGAGGCAGGAGAATCGCTTGAATCTGGGAGGCGAAGGTTGCAGTGAGCTGAGATTGTGCCGTTGCACTCCAGCCTGGGCGACAGGGCAAGACTTCATCTCAAAAAATAAATAAAATAAAATGAAATGCAAAATGAACAGAATCCTGTTGTGAGTAAGTAGGACTTGCAGTGATGGAACTGTGAGGAAAGTATTGAGCTCTCTCTCTGCTAGACAGTCAGAAAAATAAGTACAGTGTCTCCAGGATCCACTGAAGATTGGTTCACAGCCCCCCAAGGATGCCAAAATTTACGGATGGATTTGAACTTCAAGTCCCTGATATAAAATGGCATCATATTTGCATATAACCTATGTACATCCTCTCATATACTTTAAATAATCTCTAGCTTGCTTATACTTAAAGCGATGTAAATGCTATGAAAATAGTTGTCTTACTATATTGTTTTTCTTTTGTTTATTTTGAGACAGTGTTTTACTCCTGTTGCCCAGGCTGGAGTGCAATGGTGCGATTTCGGCTCACTGCAACCTCCACCTCCTGGGTTCAAGCGATTCTCCTGCCTCAGCCTCCCGAGTAGCTGGGATTACAGACACGTGCCACCACACCTGGCTAGTTTTGTATTTTTAGTAGAGATGGGGTTTCTCCATGTTGGTCAGGCTGGTCTTGAACTTCTGACCTCAGGTGATCCGCCTGCCTTGGGCTCCCAAAATACTGGGATTACAGGCATGAGCCACCATGCCTAGCCTTGTCATACTATATTGTTTATGGAATAATGACAAGGAAAAAATGTACATGTTCCATACAGACACAGTTCTTAACAATATTTTCAATCTGCAATTGGTTGAATCAATGAATGTGGAACCCACAGATATGACGAGCTGACT
This sequence comes from Cacajao melanocephalus, assembly GCA_963573385.1. NCBI lineage: Eukaryota > Metazoa > Chordata > Mammalia > Primates > Pitheciidae > Cacajao > Cacajao melanocephalus. The sequence goes on from CAUYLG010036786.1 coordinate 27,383, forward strand.
GTATCCACATCTGCAACTCACACTGTTAGGCAGGGCATAAGCAAGTCTGCCAGGCAATCTCATAGGAGAGTCTGACACAGCATATTCAGAAGCAGTAGTAACAAAGTCCATTGCCTGCACAATTCTGCAGAACTTGGATGGCAAAGGCCACCACAGCCTGCCCCTCCCTGAGCTACTGGGATGCTATTTCCAGACTGACTTGCTGAGACTTTGCAAAAGTTCTGCTTGGAAGAGAAGGATGTATGCTGGGGCATAACGATGCATGTGACTGAGTTTTCCAAATGGCATGAGAGTCAAGTTGGAGCTTAGAGGGAGGAAGTGCATGGCACAGAGGCTTGGGGGCCTGAGGGCAGAAACTAGGTACATCAGATAGGGCATGGTGGCTCACGCCTGTAATCCCAGCACTTTGGGAGGCCGAGGCAGGTGGATCACCTGAGGTCAGGTGTTCGGGATCAGCCTGGCCAACATGGGAAGTCCCATCTCTACTAAAAATACAAAAATTAGCCGGGCATGGGGGCCCACATCTGTAATCCCAGCTACTCGGGAGGCTGAGACAGGAGAATCACTTGAAACTGGGAGGTGGAGGCTGCAGTGAGCCGAGATCACACCATTGCACTCCAGCCTGGGCAACAAGAGTGAAACTCTGTCTCAAAACAAACAAAAAAAGAAAAGAAACTGGTATTTCAGAACAGGGTTCCCCACAGGAGGTTGACTGCCTTGCATGCTTGCCCTTAGACCATGGGCAGTGCCAGCTTATGGTTTGCAGTTTTGCCCACTATGTATTTTCATTCCCTTAAATCCGATCTACCCATATAGCTGTGTGTGGCAGGCTCTAAAGAGGACTTCTACAGACCAAAAGAGGGCTGCAAAACCTGTCCCACTAGAGCAGAAGCTGAGAAGTGAGGGTGGCTGCCCAGCTCACATCCACATGGTGGTTGTATCTTTACCGTCCTTTCTTTGGGGAAATGGCCTCACTGTGGCAGGTGATCCACGTGTGCACTGCAGGGCACCACCCTCATGACCACATGTGTCCAAAAGAGACTTTTGGCCCTAGCTAGGCTCATCAGGCTGACCCAGGAGGCAAGCCAGGCCAGTCAAAACCCTTGCCCAGGTTTTTTCAGCTAAAGCTGTAAGAAGCTCTTTCCTATCAGGTGGAAAAGTTGGGAAGATTGTGCCCAATGCTGCCAGCAGCTGTAATTTTAATCCTATGGAGTGAAACAATTTAAGAGAACGCTGGCATGTAGAAAGAAAGAGGTAAAAGACAGAGCCTGAGTTTTGGGTAACCCTGCGTTTTCTGCCTACAGGAGAACAGGTCCCCAGATGGCTTTGCCCTCCCCACTCCTGCTGGTAGTTCTTGGAATAACTGTAGAATGTACAGAGAACGCAACATCCTGAGGTAAGGGGCAATTGTCTGGAACTGCCTGGGATATGTCCTCGTCCCTGCTAGAACAGGATGTCCTGCAATAATACTTGAACTCAGTGATCCAAATTCCATCAAGGGCATAAAACTCAGGGTGGAGTGCTCCTGAGGTCCCTTAGCTGCAGTGCCACATGGGGCATGTGTAGACAAGACTCCAGCCACCCAGGGCAGCCCTCCTGAGCCTGGAGGAACTGGCTTGCCATGGATCCTAGGCTTCTATTTATCCTCACTACCTATCTGTGAGTAATACAATTGCTTTGCCTGACTCATGTGACTGTTCTCTCTCTCCAGACTCCAGTGAGTCAATACCTTCCTCTGAGTTTCCTTGGACAATCAGATTATCCAAGCTGATTGGTGTTGGATAATCATCCTGTTTAATAAGCATTGTTTTGCATATGTGCACACACATGTACATGTATGCCCACATGCACACACACATGCACATGCAGAGAGCAAGGGCACTGCAGTCAGTGGGTTCCAGACTGAGACCAGCTGTGAAGGAAGTGAAGCTCAAAGTTGAAAAGGTGAGAATATCAGTCTGAGAAGTCAAAGGAGAGCAGATGGGAGACATCCATCCCTCTTTCCCAATATTATGGAGGGAAGGGACTTCTTAAAGGTGAAAAGAAAAGACTAACAGTTTAGATTTGCAAGTTCCAGAGTAGAGCTAGAACCTGAGCTTCGAGATGTAGACTAGAGTTTATTCTATCTACTGGACCCGTGAGTTAAAGGGAATGATAAGAATGTGTGTTTGTTGCAACAATTTCCCAATAAAAGTGATAACAATCATTAAAATATACTTCAGTTTAACTTTTACATCGAAGGTATCAGAACAGATTTGGTCTTTTATAACATGCAATTATTTCCTAAATAAACTTTGACATTCCTGAGAAGTTGCTAGGAAGAATCATTTTTTCAGATATTGAAATCCAAATACTGAGAACTCTTTCTGAAAAAGTATCTCAGAAAATTGGAGCTTAGATTATATTCCAGAAAAAAAAAAGGTAATAAAGGAGGCTGCTATGAATCGAATGGTGTCTTGCAAAGTTCATATATTGAAGCCTTAGCCACCAGTGTGATGGAATCTGGAGATGGAGCCTTTAGACGAGGATTAGGGTTAGATGAGGCCATGAGAGTGGGACCCTAAGATTGAATTAGTTCCCTTATAAGAAGATGAAAAAACCCAGGCGTCCTCTCTCTTCGTGCATGCCAGGAAGAAAGGCCCTGTGCAGACAGAGTGAGAAGACAGCAGGCCAGGGAGGGAGCCCTCACAGGAACCAGATCAGACAGCACTTTTTTTTTTTTTTTGAGGCGGAGTCTAGCTCCACCGCCAGCTGAAGTGCAGTGGCGCCATCCCTGCTCACTGCAACCTCTGCCTCCTGGATTCAAGTGATTTTCCTGCCTCAGCCTCCCAAGTAGCTGGGATTACAGGTGCCACCACCACATCCGGCTAAGTTTTGTACTTTTCGTAGAGACGGGGTTTCACCATGTTGGCCAGGATGGTCTCTATTTACTGACCTTGTGATCCGCCCGCCTCGGCCTCCCAAAGTGAGACAGCACTTTTTGAGATCAGCCTTCTAGTCTCCAGAACTGTGAGAAACAAACTTCTGTCGTTTCAGCTGCCACCCAGTCTGTGCACTTTGTTATAGCAGTATGTTGACTCATACAGAGGCCAACATCACAGTTACTGCAACCAAGTGTGCTAGGTTTCCTGGTTTCCAGTCTGAATTTCCAGTATTCGATTGCATTGTCAGATAAGGCCCCAGACTAAGTGCCCACTTTTCTTTATTTGAAAAAGAAAAGAGATAGGAATGGATTATCCTTGAGGGTCTAGATGTGATAAACTAAAAACCTTCATAGAACCCTGAAGTTCATTCTGGGCAACCTCAGTGGTTTTTTGTTAATAATTCTTCATCCAGAAAATAGTTTGGATAATTAGATTTTTTCAAAACTACAAAGCGCTGCTATAGATGATAAGATCCATCTTCAAAGGAAGGGAAAATCTGTAAAACTGGAGCCACAACCTTCTGATTCAGAAAATTCCTGGTTACTGGTCTAGTCTGAAAATGTCAAAAAGTTCCTTATGTTCTAAAATTATATTTTTTATCCCATTATGGAGAAATGAAAGGTAGATTTTTTAAACCATTAGGTACTAAAAAAAATGAATAAATCAATTGAATCAAAAGTCTTTTTCAAAGACATGAAATCTCTTAACTGGTATTGATATTCTGCTCTTGCAAGCTTCTATTTTTGAGTCACTCTCCTGACCTTGTGTGCTCACACTGAAGTGCAAAAATTATTTCTGAAAATTGTTTGTAAACACAAGCAATGAAGGAGTAACCAACCATGAAAGCAATTAATTAAAAGAGCTCCCACTTAATTCTGTGTTTTCTACAAGCAACTCTTTTACAAAATTGCTCACAGTATAGACTCAGATGCACTATTCATTGAATCTTAAAAAATTACAACCGCATACAGTTACCCTCAAGAAGCTTGTGTTAGTGTAGCACTCCGTCCCTGTGAGATGGGGTGAGAGCTACTTTTCTTTATCTTTTTTCCTTTTGTGTTTAGTTGTCACAGAGAGCTAGTTTTCTAAGAGCCTCAGGGTATGGCTTAATTTGGAGAAATGCAAAGGCAAAAATAAGGTGGGAAGGGAGAAATTACAAGAGAACATATGAATATCATTATAACATTTTATATTCACAAAAAATAAGCAGAAAGGCAACATATGGAGTAAATGAATTACCAATGATGTTTTTCTTGTGGTGAAACACACATATCACAAAGCCCACCCTCTTGGTAAATTTCTAAGTATTGCTAACTGTAGCTACAATATTGTCCGGCAGATCTCCAGAGTGTTTTCATCTCGGATCACTGAAATGCTATACTCACACTGAATAACGGCTCCCATTTCCCCCTCTTCCCAGCCTCTGGTAACCTCTTCTTGTTTCTGGTAACCTCTTCTTGTTTCTATGAGGCTGACTACTTTAGACACCTTACATATGTGGAATCCTGCAGTAGTTGTTCTTCTGTGAGTGGTTTGTTTCACTTTCATAATGTCCTCCAGGTTCAGCCATGCTATAGATTAGGACAGGATTCCCTTCTATTTTTATAGCTGAATCATATTCCATTATATGCAAATGCAGTAGTCCTCCCTTATCTGCGGTTTTGCTTTCTGTGGTTTCAGTTACCCAGATTCAACCGCAGTTTAAAAATATTACATGGAAAATTCCAGAAATAAAGTTTATAAGTTTGGTTGTTTTGGTTTTGTTTTGTTTTGTTTGAGATGGAGTGTCACTCTGTTGCCCAGGCTGGAGTGCAGTGGCATGATCTCGGCTCACTGCAACCTCCATCTCCCAAGTTCAAGCAATTCCCCTGCCTCAGCCTCCTGAGTAGGTGGGACTACAGGCACCATGCCCAGCTAATTTTTGTAATTTTAGTAGAGACAGGGTTTCACCATATTGGTCAGGCTAGTCTTAGACTCCTGACCTCAGGTGATCCACCCACCTCGGCCTCCCAAAGTGCTGGGATTACAGGCGTGAGCCACCACACTTGGCCAACAGTTTACGAGTTTTAAATTGTACACCTTCAAAGTAGCATGATGACATTTTGAGCCATCCTGCCCAGGCCATGAATCATCCTTTGTTAAGCAGATCCATGCTATCCTCAGTACCCACCTGTTAATCGCTTATCAGCCTTCTGGGTTCTCAGATAGACTGTGGTAACACTGCAGTGCTTGTGTTCAAGTCATGCTTGTTGTACTTCATGCTGGCCCCAGAGCACAAGAGCAGCGTGGTTGAGTAGGTATTTCTTATTCTCCTGCAGCATGGGTGAATAGGCATTTTTTATTCTTCTGCAGTATGAATGAGTAGACATCCTTTCCCAATACTCAGAGTTATTAAGCCTTAACTTGCAGCATCACTTCAAGACTAATTTGGAGCTGTCAGCTCCTCTGATTAATGTCTCAGCTCCTTCTATCCCATGGACAGGAGAATATATTTTAAATCCCAGATTAAATTTTCTTTCCCTTCCTTTTTTTTCTCCCATGTTTTAGTGAAAAAACCTCTCTTCCTGGTCTGCCATTCATTTTATCTTCTTTTTCTGTTTCCAACTGCTATGCTTTGAATTTGTCCCCTCTAAAACTCATGTTGAGTCACCCTAATGTGGCAGTTTTGAAAGGTGGGGCCTTTAAGAGATAATTGGATCATGGGTGCCCTGACCTCATGAATGAATTAATCCATTAATGGATTGATGGGTAAATGGATTAATGTTTTAATAGATTAATGGGCTAGTAGATTAATGTGTTATCATGGTATTGGGACTGGTGGTTTTATAAGGAAGGGAAGAGAGACCTGAGCCATCACGCTCAGCCCCCTCACCATGTGGTGACCTGTACCACTTCAGGAGTCTGCAGAGTCCCCTCCAGCAAGAAGGTCCTCACCAGATGCAGCCCCTCACCCTTAGACTCCTCAGCCTCCAGAACGGTGAGAAATAAATTCCTTTTCTTTATAAATTACCCAGTTTTAGGTATGCTGTTAGAGGAGACAAAAAATGAGCTAAGATACCAACTTCCCAATGTTATTCTTTTCTAAATTGCAAACATAAGAAACAAAGTTTTTGCAGTTGAAAATGGTATACCAAAGTACATTTTGGCATGACGTGACTGTGGTGGGGAAGAAATTACTACTCTCCTTTGAAACCACATTTTAAAATTTTCACTTGAAATTTGAAAGCAAGCAATAGCTATAGGTGTCCATCAGCAACTATGTAGGCTACTCATTAGGTGTTAATTCTGTTTTAAAGACCATGAGAACCTGTCAATAACAGAAGTACAGAAATTGTGGCAGATTGTATTTTCCAAATATGGCCACAATGATCTCACGTCCCACATGTTCTTCTTGCGACGTGACTTTGACGGTCCTCCCACAGAGAGGTGGCATCTACGTTTCCAATCCTTGAGTCTGGGTAGGCTTGTAAGTGATGAAAGGAATATTGTATGACTTTTGAGACTAGTTTGCAAACAATGTTATGGCTTCCTTTGGTTTTCTTGGCTTCCTGCCTTTGGAGGTTTGAGGCACAATGTCAACCATCTTCTCATAAAATATCCTCTCCCATAGTCTTTCTTAAAATTGAGTATTGAATGGACTTGATGGTTCCTCAAATAAGTTTCAATGTAAAGTTATTTAGATCTATAGGATAGTGGGTAAGATTGTTGACTTGGAGTCATTCTGCTAGATGGGAATCCCAGTTATCTTATTAACCACATGACCTTGGGCGACTTCCTAAGTAGGGTGAGGCTGTGATTGCATCTACCCTCACCTCCATTTCAGCAGACCACCCTGGTGTAGCAGCTGGGTAGTTTGTGTGGGAATAAATTTCCCTCAAACTCCGTGGGTAGACTCCAGCTCCATGGGTTTACAGTGCCAATCATGATAATCCCCATGGGCACAGTGATGATGTCTAGCCTAAACTAATCAGTGCAGGAAATCCCAGACCACGTGACTGCAAATCACAGTAAGCCGGCAGTTGTAGAAGTGACGCTTTCTTTCTAGATGTAGGCAAGGAAATATGTGGTCCTGACAGACAAAGGCAGCCATTTTGTGACCCAGTCAGGAAACACCAACCAGAAAATAAAGCTGACCCATAGAAGGGGTCAGGCCAGAGTCATTGCTAAGAAACTGAGGCAGAGCCCCAGCCAGACCACACCAGAAACTCGCTCTACCTCTCTACCTCTGGACTTTTCAATGATGTTAGTAGACAAACCTCTATTGTCATTTAGGAAATTTTGGGTTGTGTTTTCTGTTACTTAAACTTTACCACTCTGTGTCACCATTTTCTCATATACAATATAGAAATAATAGTAGCAAGGCAATGATACATGCAGAGTTTTCAGATCTGCACCTGGCACAAAGAAAAGAGCTTAATAAAATAACAAATACACAAACATATAGACAGGACTAAAGTGTAACTATTGTTTTATACAACTATAAAATTAAAACAATATATTAAATTCAAATAAGTACTGGTATTAAAACTGTGTGGTAGTATTTGGTGATAATGTAGTCAGACAATTCAGATATGCTAATATTAATTTTCTTATGTGATATAAATTAAAACAGAAAATATAAAATTCTCATAGAGAACTCATGAGTCTCCTAGAATATACACACTACCATAACAGAAGCCAAATATGACAATTTAACACACACCCAGAACATTCCTACCGCACAGAAAAGCATAGCAAAGGTGATTTGAGATCAGTTCTGGGGAAATTAAACCAGTTGAGTTTTTGTTTGTTTTGCTTTCTATCCAGAAATCCTTCATGTCAAAATGTTACCATTCAGTATGGAAAAAGTCGCCAAAAATAAACTTCAAACAATTAATGGAAGCCTGGCACGATGGCTCATACCTGTAATCCCAGCACTTTGGGAAGCTGAAGCAGACAGATCACTTGAGGTCAGGAGTTTGAGACCAGTCTGGCCAACATGGTGAAACACTGTCTCTACTAAAAATACAAAAACTTAGCCAGGTGTGGTGGTGCACACCTGTAGTCCCAGCTACTTGGGAGACTGAGGCACGAGAATCCCATGAACCCAGGGGGCAGAGGTTTCGGTGAGCCTAGATTATGCTGCTGGACTCCAGCCTCGGCAACAGAGCAAGACTCCATCAAAAAAATAATAACAATAATGGAGAGAAAATTCAGTTTCATGCTACATTTCCTAACAATGGAAAAAGAAATGATAAAATCCTTGAGTTCATTACACTAATCAATTTCACACAGTTTTCCTTAGTGAAGATTATTGCCTTAAAAATAAGCCTACTCCTTATGATTTTTCCATGCAGTTTTATAAGCCATTACCTTCAGAAGACAACCTGGCAGACATGACCCAGCTAAAGCCAGCTTAACTGAACTAAACAGTCACAGTGCCAGAGCCAGGAGTTATTCATGCTGAGTAAATAATGCTCATTGTGTTTATTTTATTGTCTGTGTGAGATATACTGAGGCTTGAACAGCTGGTAAATTTTTGTTAAAATGTTTTGTATTCTTATCTACAAAGCTGCATTCCACTGTTCTTTTCTTTCCCCCAAACTGTAGCTGTACTTGTTATGAGAATTATTATGGTGAATATTTCCAGCCAAAGACAATTGTGATATAGATCAGGTTTACATTTGATGGGAGACAAATGTCACCCACACTCCTTTGTCACCATGGTAATGCTGGAGTCATTTGATTCATCATAATGGAGAAGGAGCATTTGACAGATCAGAGATGCTGACTTGGGTACAAGTAAGATACCCTTTTTCTTTTATTTTTTTTAATAGACCTTTGTTCTTGGAAGAGATACTGCTTTGACAGGAGATCTTGACTTAAGCACAGGCTGTACGTAGCAGCAAGATTCAGACCTGCACAGTGTGATGGACTGCCAGAGTCTATTCACTTGAAGTCTAGTTGCAGAGAGGCTAAAACTTAGCAAAAAGCACAGACTTAGGCAGATGCGTGTAACCTGGATGCGAGTCTCCTCCAATTTTGGTGTCTGTAACTCTCCCCTGGAGAGAGGGGAAATGTTTAGAGGAATCCCTCTTCCTGGGTTTTTATCCCTACAGTGCAATCTCCACGAATGGGCTCCATCAACATGCACCATGATGATATCTCAATTCTCTGCATACTTCCTGGGTGGCCTCCATGACTGTTCCAGCTATTTATCGCTGCATAAATAAATGCTCCAAAATGCAATGGCTCGAAACCACAGTTATTGCTCACAATTGTGTGGGTCAGGAACTTGGGCAAGACTGAGTTGGGGGAATTCTTCTGCTCTCTATGCTGTATTGACTGGGGTCACTAAATGGTATTCATCTGGAGGCTGGTCTGAGTCTGGAGAGCCTAAGAATGTTTCACTAACAGGCCGGGTGCTTCGATGGAAATGTTTGGAAGACTGAACTGAGCTGGAACCCCCTTTCTCTCTGTGTGGTCTCAAGGCCTTGCCATGTGGTCTTTTTAAAACAGTAGGTGGACTTCTTGGAGTCATGGCAGCTCAGGACTCCAGGAGACCAGAGTGGAAGCTGTCATATTCTCAAAGCCAAGACCTGGACCTGCCATAGCACCACATCCACCACACTCTGTTTCAGAGCTGTCATGGAGCAGCCCAGATCCAAGGAGAGGAATGCTGACAACACCTCTTCATAGGAGAAGTGCCAAAGAAATGGCATCCATCACAAGGCCCTCCCACTGGGGATGAGCACAGACCTGGAGCCCAGATGAAGATGGAGGCGCAAGAGAACGAGAATTCAAACTTCTCATGAAAGGACTGCAAGCTACACTCAGATCCTTCTCCGGGGAAGCCTGGGGTGGTTGGCCTCAGCCTAGAAAGGATTTTCCACCAAACATCTGAAGCAGAGGCCATGTGTTAGAAGTCACATTCTTCTTTTATGTACCTCTGTGGGGCACCTTTAATGATGACCAGGTTCCTATCCTCAGGCAGTTTCTGTCATTCTCCACCACTCACCCAAACCTCCTTCAAGTTAAACAGATCAAGAACCTGAGAATCTCTCACTCCTTTAAAGACTTAACCAGTCAAACAAGTCTCTACCATCTTCTAAAGCATTTCAAAAGTATTCAAATAAAAGGTAATGAGGTCGCATCAGAAAGGCAGATTTTTTGATCACCAAAAAAGAAGGAACTTTATGTTTTAAAAAGTATAAATACTTGGTCAGCTTCTGCAGAGAGCTTCAAAGGAAGAATGTTATGTCTGAACCAGAATATGAACATAAAAGTTGAAAAGATAGCACGATAATGCTTGCTTGGCAATCCCATCTTCCTGATGGAAATGCAAACAGGCAAAGGCAGGGACTTGTTTTCAAAATGGATTGTAAACACTAAGCCCTGCCGACATGCTAATTTGAAGATTATTTTATTACTATGTACTTTTCAAGGCTAAATTGGAAACATCTGTCTCCCTGAGAATGAACTGGAGAAAGATTACAACTGAAGATGAGGTGGTGGAACATCCATTTCAAGGGCTTCCTGGATATAGGAAGCATTTTCTGCTGTGTATCTGCCCCATTAATCCACAAACCATCAATGAGAATATATTATGAATATATGAGGCACCCAGACTCCTCTTTATAAAACATAAGTTTGTTCTTTAGGTTGCCTTCCTCTCGTACCCAAAACAAAGCACAGGAAGCTAGAAAACCTCAGGCTTCACTGGCCTAGCTCCTCACGTTAATCAAGTTCAACTGGCTCCACATCTAGAAGCTCGGGGTCTGCACTAGAATAATCACCTTGAATTACAAGCAAGCCTGTCTTTCCCCAGAATCCTCCTCGAGTGCCTCCCAAACTCCCCACAGGGGTTCTCCATATAACCAGGTTGTTCCTTAGCCTTTCTTTCTAGTGTCCCAAGAAGTTCACCCACAGTGAGCGTTGCTGCCAACAGCTCTCCAGGCCCTGTTTTGGGGTCCACCGCCCTCTCCGACCTTCTGCCCCACTGAGTGTTATTTCTCTGCTCTCTCATTGTTGCCTCCCCCAGCCCAGCTAACCTTAGGCCCCTCCCCTCCTCATACCCACCAGCCTGCTATACCTCCAGCCTCCACGGTGCTCCTCCTCGGACTTATGGAGGTGCTTCCTAATCCACATGGTCAGCTCTTTCAGAGGGGTTCCCCACACCAGAGCAGTTGAGCTCTTAGGTTAGATATGATTGCTTTCTTTCCATGAAAATGCTCTATTTCCCAGCACTCACGGGTTCCGGGGTCGGGGGGCTGCTAGAGAGGAGCCAGCCTCTGGCTGGTCCAGCACAGCCTCACCCTGTACTTAAACAATTGCACCTGGTTCCGCTGAACTGAGCTATTCATCCTGCCAATTCTTCCAGCCTTCTTTCTTGTCCATTGTTTTGTTTTGTTTTCTTTTCTTTTGTTTTTTGTTCTCAGCAGCCAACATGTCCTGTCTTGAAATATAGCTTCATTTTGGAAACCAACTTGACAGTCAAGAATGGCCGCTAGACTCAGGTAAGAGGATCCACTGCCCTGAACCACATGTTTTAAGGGTCCTTCTCTGGCTTTCTAGACATGCTCCATCTCACAGGGTGAGGAGTCCATAGGACTAAGGAAACATGCCTCCTCAGAGGCCATGGTCTTCTATGCTCTGAATACCCAGGACCCTGGGATCCCTGCCCAGATGGCCCCAAGACCACTTCCAGTTGCAGATGGCCATTTTCTCCTCTTGTCTTCACAACAGTGGAAAGAGCAAGAGAGCTCCCTGGGGCCTCTTTTATAAGGGCACTAATCCCCTTCACGGAGGCTCCACCCTCATGACCTAATCACCTTCCAAAGTCCCCACCTCCTCCTCATGCCATCACCTTGGAAATTAGAATCTCAACATATAAATTTTGGAAGGACACTACTGTACGTTACAAATTTCTCAAAACTGGTTCATGACTCAGGTTCCTCAACCACATGAAGAATGGAAGGGTGGAGGGCGTTGACAAAGGGGGATGTATAGAGTTCTTGATGTGCTGTCTGTCTACCCCCCCTCACTGGGGTAGGATGGGGATGCTTACCTCTTGCCTCAAGCCTAGGGAAAACGGCGTAATGGGACCACTTAGAAAGCGTTTAGTGTGTCTTTTGTCGTTTAGGAGATGCAAAGGACTGGTATCTGACTTGCATTCTCTAAAGGTGGCAGGTTCCTGAGCTGTGGGCAGAAGGAAGGAGACGTTGCTGCACTGGGCTTGTCCTGAGAGCCCTGAACTTGGCAAAGGATCTGTGATGGGCAGAGGAGGGGCCATAAGTGAGATAAGGCTGGGAGGGGCTCTCTTAGATTCTGCCCCAAAAAGGCTACTCAACAGGAGCAAGAAGACCCCAAAACAAGAGTCTAGAGGGGCACAGCAGATGCCCAGGGGCTGTGAAGGGGGTACAGGGGACCAGCTAGTATAGAGATGTATTCACCTTTGTCAAGAGAATGAAGGTGAGAGATCCATGTTAATGGGGTTCTCCTAAGAACCCACAAAAGAATCCTCAGGAGAAATACCCAGCTTTAAACATCTGCCACGTCTGCAGCACACCAATGCTACAACCTTGAGTCACTACCAGTTAAGATGACCAGAAAAGCCGCAATCCTGCCTGAGTATTCATCCAGGGGCGGGGCAGGTACCAGCTCACCGCAAGGAGCCATGGGACAAAAAAGTAACCTTTCTGATTACCCTCTCACAATGTTACGGGATTATATGGGATTACAGATGATGTTATATTTAATAATGTACATTTTTTATCGATTATTAACATTTACTATGCATAAGGCACTGTTTATTTTGTGTCTTTTTTTTCTGAAATTTTTAGGTTAATTTTAGAGATGCAGGAAAGGAAGCCCATGGAAGGAAAGCTGTCTATGCCTGTCCCCTTGTCAAGCAAGAAGCAAGGCGAGAATCTGAGTGTCCAGAGTGAGCATTTGGCATCAGCCAGCATTCCGTGGCCTCATCCAAAAAACACAGCTGCATAAGGATGATGTGCTAAAGCAAGACCTACTGGAAACATCCCTTAAGTGTTAACACATGCTACATAAAATACACAACTTGAGTTTTGCAGACTCTATTGACCCAAGAATCATGTATTTACCAGGGCAGCATCTAACCATACAAAGGAGGGATGTTCACACAGTAAGGTTCTTTCTTCTCTGTTACACATTGTACATATTGTCGTATCAGTGAGAAATTTACAGATTACAAGACACCTCATTCCACAGATCTCCCTGCCCTCAAAATATATATAGCAGTCCTGCATTTAAGGGTTTAGAGATTAAAGAATGATCCCAAGTGTTCATGCTTCTGTCTCTAGTCTCATCTTTCCAGACTGACCTTTTAATATGCACACACCCACACAATCTCTCTCTCTCTCCCTCTCTCCCCCTACCTCCCCTTTCCCTCTCTTCACTCCCCACTTCCCTGCCTTCCATGAGTCAGTCATAGTCAGTTTTTCTGTTTCTCAATCTCTCTTTGGCTTCTGTACATTCTCCTACCACCATTCTTAGTCACCAGGAAAACTCTTTAAGCCCCAAGACAGAGTTAGGTATTATATAAGGCTGTGCACACATTTTAATTGTCTATTTTTTGTGTGTATGTCTAAACTCTTAAGTTCCATGAAAAGAATTTGTCTTCCATTCATGTGTTTCATAAATATTGAGTACTTGATCTGTGCCAGCCTCAACTCTGAGTAAGACATCACCTGGCTTCCTGTCTGGCACAACATAGGCACCTCCCAAAAACTGATTGACTGGATGGATGACTGGATGGATGGATGGATGGATGGATGGATGGATGGATAAGTGTGGCAGTTAGAAACGTGTTCAGCTTTGAGCAAAAGAAAACCTAAACTGTGGCTTCAATAAATAAGGAACTTACTTGAATCACACAACAAGAAGTCTCAAGTAGACTGCCCAAGATTGGGAGTGGCTGCATGAGGTTATCAGAGGTTTCTGTCTTCCCGTTATCCATCCTTAGTGTGTTTTTTGGGTTGAATCTTGTCTTCCAAAAAGATGTGTTTGAGTGTTAACCCCTGGTACCTGTAAATATGATCTTATTTGAAAATAGGGTCTTTGCAGATATAATTAAGTTAAGATGAGGTCATACTGGAGTTAGGTGGATTCTAAATCTATATGACTGATGCCCTTTATAAGAAGAGGAGAGATGCAGTGAGAAACCACGTGACAAAGGAGGCAGAGACTGGAGTGATGAGTGATGCATCTCCAAGCCAAGGATTGCTGGCAGCATCAGGAGCTGGGGAGAAAACTGCAAGAAAGCGTCCTCCCCTAGAGTCTCCAGAGACAGCATGGCACTGCGATGCCTTGATTTCAGACTTCCAGCCTCCATGACTGTGAAAGAATAAACTTCCACTGTTTTAGGCCACCAGGTTGTGACAATTTGTTACTGCAGCCCTAGGACACCAAAAGAGTGTGTGACTTTCATCCTTGTGGCCACAGGATGGTAACTATATTTCTGGGCATCATATCTCTGGTCTGGTCGGGAAGAAGGGGGAAAGAACAAACACCTGATGAGCCATTCCAGTCTAGTCTGCACTGGAAGAAGCGTACTTGGAAGTCCAAGAAGTGACATCAATGTACATCTCATGGACCAGGACTGGGTCATACGGCCACCATTTAGCTGCAAGGGAGTCTGGGAACATGAATATTTTAGTTTTCAAATCTCTAGGCCAGGCACAGTGGCTCATGCCTGTAATCCTAGCATTTTAGGAGGCCGAAGATCATCTGAGGTCAGGAGTTCAAGACCAGCCTGGCCACTATGGCGAAATTTTATATTTTTAGTCTCTACTAAAAATACAGAAATTAGCCAGCCAGGCATGGTGGCATATGCCTATAGTCCCAGCTACTTGGGAGACCAAGGCAGGAGAATCTCTTGAACCCAGGAGGTGGAGGTAGCAGTGAGTTGAGATTGTACCATTGTACTGCAGCCTCAGCAACAAAAAGCAAAACTCCATCTCAAAAAAAAAAAAAAACCTCTATAGTTGAGTAGTTGAGGAAGGCAAGGGGGACTGTAAATGACCTTGGGTTTGCCATCTGCAACGGCGCAGCTATACTAAGCAAGTCATTGCCTGCTTGGGTACTAGGATTAATACACCTCCCGGATGAGAAACATCCCTATTTCCTCTCTCACCCCTATGACTGAGGCTTAATCCAGTCAAGGAGTACTGACGGAGGAAGAGAGCTGCCAGCCCACTGCTCGCCCAGCTGGGCCACTTCCCCAGCCACCAAGGTTTTGTTGCCTGCACTCTGCTCTCCATCCTGGGTAAAACATATAAACAATCACTGAGCCTCAAATGACACCATTCATAGACCAGGTGAGGCATGCCTGCAACCCCTTCGTGTTGCATTTGTACAACTTAAAAATTATTGCGTGACCCTGCGATACAGTAATACAGGCCAAGCACGGTGGTTCACACCTGTAATCCCAACACTTTGGAATGCCAAGGTGGGTAGATCATCTGAGCTCAGGTTCGAGACCCACCTGGGCAATATGGTGCAACCCCGTTTCTACTAAAAATACAAAAAATTAGCCAGGTGTGGTGGCACATGCCTGTAGTCCCAGCTACTCAGGAGGCTGAGGTGGGAGAATCACTTGAGCCTGGGAGGCAGAGTGAGAACATCTCAAAATAAAATAAAACAAATAAAAATATAGATCTAGTAAAACATATTCTCCTATAAATTCAACAATCCAAAAATGTATGCAGCAGACATTAGAAGTCTTTCTACACCAGCACTCCTCCCCCGTCATCTGCCCCCATCCCATGCTCCTTAGCAGAGGCAATCACTATTGAGTTTGTGTCTTTATTCCATTTACCGTAGTGCATTTATACACACACACACAACCACATATACACCCCATAAACCACAGATACACAGTTTGCATATTTCAAAAATAGGATTACACTGCCATCCGTTTGTTTCCTTTTACAATATGTGTCATTGTTCATTGTAAGGATTTTCTATGGGTTATTTAACCAATCCTATCCTGGGTGTAAGTTGTATAGTAAGAGGTATGGAGCACAGACCAGGCTGCCTGGGGCACATCACAATTCTGCCTCCTGCTGTTTGAGTGACCCTGAGTAAACCACTCTGTTCTGTGCTTCGGGTCCTTTGTCTGTATACTAAGGGTAATAAAAGTACTTTCTTACAGGGTTGTCCCGGAGGAATGAGCTCATTTATGTAAAGTGCTTAGAAAAGTGCCCACCCAGAGAAGGCCTTATGTAAGTATCAGCTATGAATAGAGTCAACGAAAATAACAAACAGCCGCTCCTGAAAAGATGTGTATTTGAGAGTAGAGCACTGCAATGGGAATATGTGTGCCATAGTAAAGCATGTGTGTATTCAGGGAAGTAAAGGAAGACAAAGATTTTTAAAGGGGAAAAATGAGGAATATTACCTAATTGTTTTGAAATAATTATCCTTGGCTACAAACATCAATAACAAGGCTGATACCAGTCTGAGGTCGGACAGGGAGTGCTGGGCAGATGTCCCTGAGGAAGTATTTTTTTTGTATAGGGTTGTGATGGCTTTTGTGCAGGAAAACTTTGTCCAAGAAGCTTTGTGGGTTTTTTCAGTCTTTGTTGTTATCAGGTATACGAGCACAAGAGCCTTCCCTTTATGGCCTTCAGCTCTATTTGTTGGAGTTTCCTTAACATTAGTGACTTCATTTTGATGATGATAACTTTCACAATAGTAATAGCAGTATTTCCTATTTTTGCTGTTATAATATTCGAACAACTCGTAAATAGTTCTGTGTGAGCATGTGTGAGTATTTTAAGGGATACATTCCTACTCCTAGTAGTGAAATCAAAGGACACACACATTTTCATTTTGTTAGACGCTGTTCAACTGTGTATCCAGTAGGGCAAAAATGGGTATGAGAGTGTGTATTTATTTGCACCTCCACCAATACTGGCTATTACCCCCAAGTCTTTCCCAGTGTATGGGCGAAGTGGTGTTTGATGCTTTATTTTGCCCTTACTTGATTACTGGTAAGAGTGAGGATCTTTTCACGTGTTTGTTAACCATGCCCCACTCTCCCCGCTTTTCCTCTTCTGTGAATCCACAACCATGGCTTTGGCCCATTTTGCTTTCAGGTTACTTTTCTTTTTCTTGATTTGTATTGCCTTCTCTATATCACAGCTATTAACCTTTTTGTGATTATATCTGTTAAGCATATTTTCACCTGGGGTGTTGTAGTCTATTAGTTTATTATGCAAAAGTATTAAAATGTTCCTGGTCAATTCTGACAGTCTTTTCCTCTGGCATTTTGTGTCTTGCTTACGAGAAAGTCTTTTCCCTACACCAACATTATGGAAAACAGTCCTCATTATCCAAGGCTAATTGGTACCAAGGAAAGATGGCTTAGAGTGAACTCCATTAAAAGAGGTAAAATGTTTTCATAACAAATAATGAAAAAAGAGTTTTGGATTGAAATAATGAAGAAGGGGTTTTGGTTGAAATTTCATGGGGGACATGAAATTAAATGTGTTTTAATCTTATATCTAACAAAATTTTTGTTATAATTTCAAACATACTAATTTTTAAAATGAACAAGAAGTAAATCAGACTTTTTCAAAAGAAGGTAATATTTCTGATAAAATTTTATGATTGTATAAGATCACTGCCTTCATTTTTTACAAAAAAAGTTGCTTTAGCAATTCTTCCAAGGGTCTCTCTGAATCCTTTCATATTTAAATCATCCCTTTTCAAGAATCTATTCTGACTTTTTGGTCAACTTTCTCTTCATTCCTCAACTGTTCTCCCGCTTCTGGAGCCTCATTTGCTGATGGCTTCACAGGAGAGTTTAGCAGCGATCCCTATCATTTTCATAAACTTCGTCAAAAACCCTGCCTGTTTTGCCAGATTGGCCTTGTTACTATGCAGTCCCTGTGTTCTAGTATTATTGCATTGAGTGTTTACAACACGAGACTGTCATCAGAGACTTTTGGTATCTGGGACATATGTTTGAGCAGGGTTGTTTCTTTTTTGAAATGGAGTGTCGCTCTGTCTCCCAGGCTGGAGTACAGTGGCATGATCACAGCCCACTGCAGCCTCTGACTCCCAGGTTCAACTGATTCTCTGCCTCAGCCTCCCGTGTAGCTGGGATTACAGGCATGCGCCACAACGCCTGGCTAATTTTTATATTTTTAGTAGAGACAGGGTTTCATCATGTTAGCCAGGCTGGTCTCAAACTCCTGGCCTCAAGTGATCTGCCCACCTCAGCCTCCCAAAGTGCTGGGATTACCAGGGTGAGCCACCACACCTGGCCAAGCAGGGGAAGATTTTATATGTGGCCATTAAATATTTTAATGATGTGTCTATTTTTGCTTTTTGGTGTAACTGACTTTATAACTTCAGGAACTCAGATAATGAATACTAGAATAGTGAGGGCTCCTTGAAGCTACCATTCCATTTAATTCACCCAATATTGAAGATGTCTGCCAGCACCATTCTAGGCATAAGTAAAGACCCTTCAGCATTCCCTTTACCTGAAACACATGCTTCCTTTTCTATTGCAGGAACTGTACACATTGACTGACTTCCCCACCCTACCCTAACCCACTCACACGCATATACCACCACTGCCACCCACCTTTTTTCTTCTAATAATTCCATAACAACCTTGAAAGCTTATTTCCAAAAACACTGGGGATAAACCCAAACTTCATACCTGTGAGAAAGTAAACTCTTGGTCAGAGCACAAATTGGGATGTGAATGACATTATGAATGAATGGGCCTCCTTCTCTCACTTGACAGATTGGGGGATGGGGCCCACACGGAGAAGAAAGTGGAACCCTGCCTTCTTCCAGATCTAGCATCTGTACTTCAGCGACTGGTTACCTTGCGTCAGGGACTGACTCAGGTTAGACCAAGCTCCCAGGTTAGTCCACATTAAACAGCTGTGCCTGAGTCTCGGCTCATGCTTGGCACCGTGGTAAAGGGAAAAAGCTGGCAAGGCCTTGGCCCAAGCTCTCGGGGGTCTTACACTCTAGTTGTGGGGATAATAGATACTAAGTAACATCACAGCAAATGTAGGAAGGGGTCATTCAGAAGCATGTCAGGGACAGGCCATGCAGGGTGGGCAGTGGACTTCACCGTGGGTTCCCCAGAACCGAGGGAGCTTTAGGGAGCTTCCTTTGGTGTCACCATGAGAAGGGCCAGGCTCTAAGCTGACCCCCACTCCCCCAAACTTAAACTGCAGCAACTGTTTTCATCTGGCTTATGTGTTAGAGGCTATTGAAGATGATTTGAAGAAAATATCCTGTTATTAAATATTGAAAACCAGTGACCTAGAGCAGAGGTCATCAAAAGGCAGCCTGGGGACCAAATCTTGCTCATTGTCTCTTCTGGTAAATGAAGTTCCACTGGTGCCCAGACACGCGCCTTCATTTACCAACTGCCTCTGGTTGCTTTGTGCTACAACAGCGGAGTCAAGTCATTGCCACATAAACTGTATGGCCCACAAAGTCTAAGATATTTATCCCCTGATTTTTCACAGAAAAAGCTTGCCAACCCCTGATTCAGAGGAAAGACATATGAACTTGGACAAGCTCAGACACTGGTTCATTCATGGAGGTGGTGAGTCGCGGTTCAGAAGTACAGCAAGGCCAATGACCAAAAACTTCCAACCATCACCCAACTTTCACCCTTAACGTTTCATTCCCTCAGTCACCTATTCAAATGCAAATACGGATCATCTATTCTCTACCTGCTCCAGGAATGCTGGAGAAGTGGGCCTCTCTCGTCTTTCTTTTCCACCTGCATTCTTTCTCATAGATGATTTACTATGGGGTAACAAAATGTATGCTTGGATCTCCTTCCAAGGCCTGGTACCCAATTTTTTTCTTACCCTCTGTCACCTAGTTTCTGTCACTCCAGCTTCTCTTACCCAGGCTGGAGTACAGTGGCACCATAATGGCTCACTTCAGCTTCAACCTCCCAGACTCAAGTGATCCTCCCACTTCAGCCTCCCAAGGAGTTGAGACTACAGGCACACACCACCATATCTAGCCAATTTTAAAAAATGTTTTTTGTAGAGACAGGGTCTCCCTATGTTGCCCAGTTGGTCTTGAACTCCTGGCCTCAAGCAATTCTTCCACCTTAGCCTCCCAAAACGCTGAGATTACAGGTGTGGGCCATTGCACCCAGCCCCTAGTTTTGTATTCTTTTCTTAAAAAGATGGCTCCAAAAAATGGAATCTGCCCCCAATTCTATTTAACATGTCCAAGTAGGACCTGCTCTCATCCGGCATAGCTTGTTGCCTTTAGACCTCCTGAGTTGGAGGACAATGAGCTCCCCACCTCTAACCTCCATGTGGTAGCGCCCTCCCTGCCAGCCAGGGCCTCTTATCAT
Organism: Cacajao melanocephalus; assembly: GCA_963573385.1. Taxonomy (NCBI): domain Eukaryota; kingdom Metazoa; phylum Chordata; class Mammalia; order Primates; family Pitheciidae; genus Cacajao; species Cacajao melanocephalus. Next base: position 47,681 of record CAUYLG010036786.1, read on the forward strand.
GGAAGGGGATCTTTTTCCAGCTCTGACACCTGCAGGTAGCTAAGTATGACAGCTAACTGTATGTGTCAATTTGGCTAGGCCATAGTACCCAGATGTGTAGTCAAAACTTACTCTAGATATTTCTATGAGGATGTGTTGGGATAAGATTAATATTTTTTTACTTCCCCAGGTTTATTCATACAAACAGCACAAGAGTTCACCAGACCCATGCAGACAGCAGCCCAGGGAGGGGTCACCCCAGTCCTTCTGTCCTCACGCTGGCAGATGGAGCGCTCTGCTCCAGAGCCTTCATGGATGCCTGGGCACCTTTGGAAGCCTAAGCAGGAGCTGGAACTGAAGCTGGAGCTGCAGCTGAAGCCGAGGCCTAGGCCTTGGTTTGATCCTTGACCTTGGCCTTTGGCCAGCAGAGCCTGAGACCCTTGGCAATGTGGGCCTGAGCATGCTTCCCAAGCCTGGGGTGGGCAATGGAAGCAAATCAGCTGAGCTTGCAGCTGATGCCCTTTGGGATCTTAGGCTTGACTTCCTTGGGCTTTAGGGGGGCCTTGATAGCCTCAGCTTCCATGTTGTTGGCCTGCCTCTTCTCCAGGCCCTTCTTGTGGTGCTTCCAGGTGAAGCGCATGTTTCTCGGGAGCTTAGGGTCCATTCCTTTGAGATCAATCTTTGTGATTAGGATTTCTGGATGCATTTCTGTGCTATTTTCAGGACTGGTTGTGTGTAGTGTCATTCTTGAATTTTTTTCTGCACCATAACCCACAGTTCTTGAAGCCAAGATTAACATTTAAATCAGCAGACTTTGGGTAAAGCATTCTCCCTCCTGGATGTGAGTGGGCCACATCCAATCACTGGAAGACCTGGACAGAATTCCCTGAGCAAGAGGGAATTCTGCCAGAAGATGGACTTTTGACTTTATCTGTAATATCAACTCTTCCTGAGTCTCCAGCCTGCTGGTTCACCCTACAGACTTCGAAATTGTCAGCCTCCACAATTACATAAGTGGATCCCTTGAAATAAATCTCTCTTGGCCAGGTGCAGTGGCTCACACCCGTAATCCCAGCACTTTGGGAGGCCGAGGTAGGCAGATCACACAAGAGTTCGAGAACAACCTGGTCAATATAGTGAAACCCTGTCTCTACTAAAAATACAAAAACATTAACCGGGCATGGTGGCACATGCCTGTAATCCCAGTTACTCGGGAAGCTGAGGCAGGAGAATTGCTTGAAACCAGGAGGCAGAGGTTGCAGGGAGCAGAGATTATGTCCAGAGATCACTCCAGGCAGAGGTTGCAGGGAGCAGAGATCACTCCAGCCTGGGCGACAGAGTGAGACATCATCTCAAAAAAAAAAAAACAACTCTCTCTCTTTTTCACTCTCCACACATCCTATTGACTCTATTTCTCTGGAAAAACCCTGACAAATACAATGAGTGAGCCCAGGGCAGATCCACACAGGTTCACACTGGGAGAGGACGTGAGAAGTCCACATTCAGTCACCAAGCTCGTCCCACAAACACCTGAGAGTGAGTGAGCACCTGCCTTCGTGTCATTGATACAATCAAGACTTTGTTTTTTTGTTGATTTTTTTTTTACTTGTTTCTTTGTTTTTTTGTAGAGAGGGGTTTTGCCATGTTTCCCAGGCTAATCTTGAACTCCTGGGCTCAAGTGATCCACGCATCTCAGCCTCCCAAAGTGCTGGGATTACAGGTGTGAGCCACCACGCACCCTGCCACAATTAAGACTCTGATCTCCATTTTGGCACCTCTGAACCTTAAACACCTACACAGTTATGTCAGTGGGGATCTGAAATAAATTGTGACAAAGATGTAAAAGAGAGTAGCCTGTATTAATATTTTTTCCAGAGATATTTGGATTTCAAAAGGGAACAAAGCATACTGGGTTTCCTAATGGTTTTATTTTTCTTCTTTATACTTGTGTGAATTTGTCATATTCTTAGAAGATTTTTTTACATTGGAAAAATAAAATTTAAATATAAATTTCCTGTCTCACCACTTCTTCCTCCCCCAAAATCATCATTATTTGCCAGTTGTGTCTGATACTGAGCTGACGGGCATTCTACTCTAAAGAGCTGCAGTTCAGCCTCCTTGTTTCTGCAGATTCCTAGATTCCTGCATGGAATCATTCAACCTGTTGTTCCCGGGTGCCCTCTGTGTTCCAGGCTCCATAGCATGTGCTGGGTGCCCTGGAGTCAGGCTGCCTGAGGTCCCATCCCAGTGCTGTGTGAGCTCAGTCAAGTTGCTTAATCTCTCTGTGCCTTGGGTTTTGTCGGTTGCTTTGGGATTGGGGGTGTTTATGGGGGAGAGAACAAACCATCAATTAAATGGGTTCGTGTATGAGGCCTGGAGGGCAGCCCTGGCTCTTTGGAGGCACTCAATACCAATCAGCTCTCATCATCCCAGATACCCAGAAGGGAAGAACCTTGGTGACAGGACGTGAAGGAAGTTTGTGTCTTCCGGTTTCTATTTTCGAAATGAAGGTAGAAGTGATCAGGATGTCGGTTTGAGGAAAGCAAAGAAGACAGGAAGAGGGGAGTTAAAGGCGTGGAGGGTAGCGTCTGGGGTCCTTACCCTTCGTGGCACTAGGCTGGAGTCTTGTGATGCTCTCTAGAAGCACAGCGGTAGCAACAGAGAGAAAGGCTTGGATGAATCTAGGCTGAGTTGCCCCCTGCTGCTGTGATGGAAGCCATCAGGACAAGGGATATGGCCTCAGAGTGGGCGAGGTGACAAACAGAAGATGTAGACAGCAGGGATGCCACACCCCACTTGCTTCTGCAGGAGGCTACTAGGTTGTTACACGGCCACCATGAGCCGCTTCATCAGATTAGCATACAAGGAAGGCAGTGTCACTTTTATTTTTCATATTGAAACCAGCTCAGGCTACGACACACCAGATTCGCAGAAAGTTCAACATCTCCCATTTGTGGCTTGGCACCAACCTCTTCGCATTGTCCAAAAACTCCTATGTGCTTATTAGCGTCTCCAAGGCCAGTCCCATCCAGTCACATGAAGCAAAACTCAGCCAATGCCCTTGGGGCTGAAGAAAACCACAGCTACCCCAGAACGAGGCTGCTCCAGAATGAGCTGCCCTGCCAGGCAGTGGGGATTGCAAGAACTACAATCAAGTACTCTTCTTGTCTAACTCAAAGAGATCATTGGCACTACTGCGGGTTTCAAGACTTAGCGATTCTTCAAGGCAGCAAAATTCCACTTTTCCCAGAATATTTTCACCCAGGAAGTCCCACACTGGATCCCCAAGATCCTACTCACAAGCGTGCACCCCAGGCAGAGAGGTGCCCCACCCAGCACTACCCAGAACCTTTTTCATGCCCATGACAACCTGGAGCCCAAGACACCAGGCTAGCTACCTGAGGGAGACTTTGGAGCTTCCTTCCATCAGTAGACCCGCCTAGCAGGCACGATCTCCAAATGTAGAGGTCTAGATAATGCTCAACCTCAGAAAGGAAAAGATTGAGGTTTTCATTTCTTTCCTCAAAGGAAGTTCCTTATCTCCCTACATGTAAGGGAGGGATCAAAGAGAGGGACAGCCTCCTGAAGTCACCAAAAAGGCCCTGGCCCACCCTTCGAGGACAAAGCTTGCTGCACGTCCACAGAAACAAACGTATTCACTCGATTCTCCCCAGGACAGAGAAAATCCTCCTTGCTGTCTCCATCCAGACAGAGAAACAATGAACAATGGCAGCTTCTCTCTACATAAATAAGTAATCAATTAGTTAAAAATTCCTTAAAGATACTGTTGCTTTAGTCAACCAGAAGTATACAGGTTAGAAAGAATATGTTCCTTTGTTTTGAAACTGGCTAGCCTTGGACACCGGTCCTCATTCATTCATCTGACAGATATCTGTGGCGCGTCCACCATGTGCCAGGCACTGTGGATGCAGCAGGGAACAGAAAAACCAAGTCCCTGCCCCTGTGAAACTTACAATCTCGTAAGCTACGTTAGGTTACAGAGTGCTACAGGGAAAAACAATGGAAGGGGAGAGGGAAGGAAAAGTACAGTTTTAAACAGGAGGATCTGAAAAGGCTGCCCTGAAAAGATGACTCTGGAATAGAGAACCAGAGGACGTGAAGAACAAGATTTTCAACAGGAGGACTAGGGAGAACATCAGACGGGCTAAGCCTCATGCACCTGAGGAGCAAGGAGTGGACGCAGGATGGGTGAGGGAGGCCACGGCATGGGGTGAGATCAGAGCGAGGGGTGGGCGCAGACCATGCGGGCCTTTGAGGTCTTGGTGAGAAATCTGGACTTTCATCTGTGAGAGATGGGGAGCTGCTGGAGAGTTCTGAGCAGAGAAGTGACATGGTCTTACCTTCATTATTATAGGACCATGCAGGCTCCTGGCTCCTACACAGAGAAATAGACAAGAAGGGAGACAAGCTGGCAGCATAGAGACACAGAACAGAGTTGTCTGATTGTCTGGGGCAATATGTCTTTGATTAGGCTGATGGTAAGCATGGTGGTAAGAAATGGGAAAACACTGAAATCAGTAGAAGTTGCCAATGGATTAGATGTGGATATGAGAAAAAGAGTGAAAGATGAGCCACTGGAAGAATGAAATTGTAATTTACTGATATGAGGAAATCCAGAGAATGGATTATAGGATGGGAAGTGGAGAAGAAATCAAAAGATTGCTGTTAAATATATTTGCTTTGAGATGCCACTTGGGTATCCAAGTGGTGGTGTCCAGTCTGGAATTCAGGAGGAAAAGCTGGTGGCATTTGGCAGCGTCAGCATATAAAGGGCTTAAGTGGGGCATGGTGGCTCACGCCTGTAATCCCAGCACTTTGGGAGGTCGAGGCGGGCAGATCACCTGAAGTCAGGAGTTCAAGACCAGCCTGGCCAACATGGTGAAACCCCGTCTCTACTAAAAATACAAACATTTGCTGGGTGTGGTGGCATGCACCTTTAATCCCAGCTACTTGGAAGGCTGAGGCAGGAGAATCACTTGAACCCAGGAGGTGGAGGTTGCTGTGAGCTGAGATCACACCATTACACTGCAGCCTGGGCAACAGAGTGATTCTATCTCAAAAAAAAAAAAAAAGTGGGAGTGGGGGACTTAGAGAGAGAATGCAGACAGAGAATAGGTGGGAAGAGTGAGCCATGAGCCTTACAATGCTTAACGCTTAGAAATATGAGCAGAAATGAGCCACAGATGCTGAGAAGGAACAGCCTGTGAAGTGGAGGGAGAACCAGGAGAGAGCAACGGCCACATATAGTTGGGTCAGGACAAAGACTGAGATGCACCCATTGGATATGGCAGTGCAGAAATCATTTCTGGCCTTGGCCGAGAGTTTGAGTGGAGTGTTGGGGCAAACCTGATTGAGAACAGACACAAGAGATGATAAGAAAACAGTGAGGATGGTAAGTATAGAAACTCTTTTGAAGAGGCTTGCCATCAAGGAGAGCAGAGAAGTGGGGTAGGTAGAGAAAGGCAGGGTTAAGGGAAGGTCTTCGTTGTTGCCTTAAGATAGATGTTCTATAAGCAGGTTTGAGTGCTCGTGAGAATGAGTCAATTGAGAGATGACGGTCGATGATGCAAGATAGAGGGAAATAAATATGAAGAACATCTTTGAGCAGGTGAGAGAGGACAGTCTCCAGCACTCGACAAGAGGTGATATTCTTTGATGAAATGCAGAATAATTCATCCATTGCACTCGGAATAAACTGGAAAATTGTCAGGCTTTTATAAGTTCGCAGAATTTTGTGCACGGAAGTTTCTTTTCAACTTTTTGCCATAAGGTGGCGGTAGGCAGCTGTGTACGAACCAAACAACCCTTAGCCAGAACCTTTGGGAAAATGGCAAAAGCTGAAGTCGATTTTCAGTATATTCTTTTAAAGACATGGCAGGTATTCTGAAGAATGGGCTCCTCATCTTTCCGGCTTCTTTTTTTTTTTGAGATGGAGTCTCGCTTCCTCCCCCAGCCTGGAGGGCAGTGGCGCGATGGCTCCTGCGACCTCTGCCTCCTGAGTTCAAGCAATTCTCCTGCCTCAGCCTCCCGAGTAGCTGGGATTACAGGCCCGGCCTCATATCTTCCCAGTCAGTCCTTTCCTGTCCAGCCTCTCCAGGAAGGTCCATAAGGCTTTCTGGAGGAGGTGATCTCTATTCAGACTCTGAAAGCATACATGACCATAACGGGGCAGAGGGAAGAGCTCGGGGGAGGAATCCAGGCAATTACTTAGACAACTATAAGTAGTGCTGGTCCGAGGGCAAAAAAAGGCAGAAAGAGCAATAAGGAGACAGTTGCAGTAGTGTAGGCAAGAGGTGTCTGCCACTCAAACTAGGCAGGATAGTAAGATACTGTGATTTACGGTAAGAAACATATATTTACTCTTCAACTCATTTTCTGAGCCATAGCTCCCAAAACTCTTTGGAATCTCCCGTGATGGGTGTCTTTTTGTATCTAACGAGCTGATGGGTGGCTGGGGGCTCCTGGATGGCCTCAGGATGGGGGCTAGGTACCAGGGGAACTGGCAGCGTGATGATAGGGTTGTTGGTACCTTCAGCACTACCAGTGCCCCATCTTTGAGAAGAGGAGGGGGGTTGAAAGTTGAGTTGATCACCAAGGGCCAATGATATCATCAATCATGCTTACTTTTTTTTTTGAGACGGAGTCTCGCTCTGTTGCCAAGGCTGGAGGGCAGCAGTGTGATCTCGGCTCACTGCAACCTCCATCTCCCGGATTCAAGAGATTCTCATGCCTCAGCCTTCCAAGTAGCTGGGACTACAGGTGACTGTCACCACACTCAGCTAATTTTTGTATTTTTAGTAGAGACGGTGTTTCACCATGTTGGCCAGGCTAGTCTCAAACTCCTGACCTCAGGTGATCCACCCACCTTAGCCTCCCAAAATGCTGAGATTACAGGCATCAGCCACCATACCCAGCCATGCTTGCTTATTGAAGCCTCCATAAAAACTTTAAAAGTCTGGGTTCAGAGTTTCCTTTTGGGTTGCAGAACACATCTACATTCAGAAGGGGTGGTGCACTCCAATTCCCTGGGGACAGAGGGTCCTGTGCCCGGGACCCTTCTGAATCTTGCCTTGTGTATTTTTTCATCTGGCTGTTCATTTGTAGCCTTTAAGATATGCTTTGTAATAAATCAGCAATATCAAGTAAAGTGTTTGTTCTCCCAAGTTCTGTGAGCTGCACTAGCAAATGATCAAACGGAGAAGGGGATTGTGGGAACCCCCAGTTTATAGCCAGTCCATCGGAAGGACAAGGGGCCCAGACTTGCATCTGACTGTGTCTGAAGTTGGGGTTAGTCTTGTGGGACTGGGCCCTTCACTTGTGGTATCTGATGATAACTCCAGGTAGACAATGTCAGAAATGACTTAAATTGTTGATGCCAAGGTTGTGTCCCCCAGAGAAGTGATGTATGGGGAAAAATCACACACATCTGATCACAAAAGTGTTCTGTGTTGAGAGTATAGTAAGAGAAAACAGTCCATTGGCTCTTTCTTACTAAAACAGTAGTAAGTATGGAAAGAATGGGGTGGGCTCAGTACACGTTGAGTTTCTGGTATCTGAAACGCTTGAGACCAGAAGCCTTTCAGATTTTAGATTGTTTTCAAATTTGGGGATATTTGCATATGCAGAATGAGATATCTTGGGAATGAGACCCAAACCCAACATGAAATTCATTTATGTTTCATATATACCTTATATGCATAGCCTGGAAGGCAATTTCATATATTATTTAAATATGAAACAAAGTTTTGACTGAGACCTATCACATGAGGTCAGGTGTGGAATTTTCCTCTTCAGACTCAAGAGCATGTCAGTGCTCAAAAAGTTTTGGATTTTGGAGTATTTCAGATTTCAGATTTTCAAATTAAGGATACTCAACCTGTACAAGATACTTAGGAGGTAATCTATAATAGTAATGGAAAGCGGGGAATCGAGAATGGTTCTGAAATCCTTTTTTTTTTTTTTGAGACAGAGTCTCACTCTGTCGCCCAGGCTGGAGTGCAGTGGTGCAATCTCAGGTCACTGCAGCCTCAACCTCCTGTGCTCAAGTGATTCTCCTGCCTCAGCCTCCCCAGTAGCTGGGACTACAGGCATGTACCACCACACCTGGCTAATTTTTCATGGAGACGGTGTCTTGCTATGTTGCCCAGGTTGGTCTTGAACTCCTGGGATCAAGTGATCCTCCAAGCTTGGCTTCTGAAAGTGCTGAGATTACAGGCATGAGCCACGGCACCTGGCCGGCTCTCAGGTCTTTAGCATGATTGAAAAGGAAGACGGTGACGTGAACTAATGCAGGAAGAAGAGTGAGGAGGCAGAGGCTTGACGGAAGGTGATAACTGTAGTTTTGCAGTGTGGAGTCAGAAGTAGGTGGAGAGCACTAGGCGGAGCTGTGCAATTGTACACATAAACACGGTGCTTGGAGAAAAGGGCTGGGCTGAAGTCATGGAATTGGTTGTCAGTGTAAGGTTATTCTTGTAAGGATAGTGCCGAGTTTAAAATGAGGAAACTCAGGCCAGCACGAGACAAATTAAATTCCAGTTCAACCTCCGGGCGCCAGTTCTGTGGTCCCGGGGGAGGGAGAGAGAGAGGGGCCAGAGAAGTCGCGCCGGGCCGTTCGGGGAGTGGGGTTTTATAGAGGGTGAGGGCAATAGATTGGTCAGTGGGGAAACAAAGCATGGGCAACTGCATTGGTCATAGAGAGACTGGACCCGGACTTGGCAAGCTGCCATTGGTCAGGCTCTCGGCGGGATTTTTGAATATTGGGCTGAGAGCATGATTTAGTGCTGAGGGTGGGGCTAGGGGTGGAATGCAGGAGTGGATGTGGGGAGCCCGCATGGAGAAGGCAGGTGCTGAGTAGGACATCCGGCCTCCTGATAACAGTGTTATCAGGTGCGGAGGGGGTGGGTATTGTCCATCCGGCTCCCAGCGAGGCTATCGGCCTTACAGTCAGCATAGTTAAAACATCAGAGTGGGTGACAGCTGCTAGGCAGAGCATGCAGAATGAGAGAGAACACCAATCTGAGAATCCCCAATATTTAAGGATGTGCAAAGGACAGGAAGTCCATCCAGAAAGAACAGTTGGAAAAGTGTGACGTGAACTGAGAGGATGCGGAGCTGTGGGAATCCAGGCCATAGTGGCTTTCAAAAAGGAGGCCAGATTAGTTTTCTGTGGCTGCCATGGGAAATAGCGCAGACTGGGTGCCTACTGTAGAGAAAATAGATGGAAATCTATCTTCTCACAGTGCTGGAGGCTGAAAGTCCAAGATCCAGGTGTGGGCAGGGTTGGTCCCCTCCAAGTTCTCTCTTCTTGGCTTGTAGATGACGTCTTCTCCCTATGTCCTCACACAGTCATCCCTCTTCGCATGCATGTGTCCTCCTCTTCTTATAAGGACACCAGTCAGATTGGATTAGGACTCACCCCCAAGACTCATTTTAATGCAATTCCCTCTTTATTTTAATTCTTTTTCTAAGACGGAGTTTTGCTCTCTCACCCAGGCTGGAGTGTGGTGTCACAATCTTGGCTCACTGCAACCTCCCCTCCTGGGTTCAAGCGATCCTCGTGCCTCAGCCTCCTGAGTAGCTGGGATTACAGGCATGTACCACCATACCCCACTAATTTTTGCATTTTTAGTAGAGATGGAGTTTCGCCATATCGGCCAAGCTAGTCTTGAACTCCTGACCTCACGTGATCCGCCCGTCTCAGCCTCCTAAAGTGCTGGGATTACAGGCATGAGTCACCGCGCCAGCCAACAATTACTTCCTTAAAGACCATGTCTTCAAATATAGTCACAACCTGAGGTACTGGAGGCTAAGATTTCAACACATAAATTTAAGGGGGGTACAAAACTCAGCGCATAAGGGAGGGTAGATAGAGGGTACCTGGAGACCAACAGTACAGGAGGCTCAGTAAGTTAAAGGAGAAAAGGATCCTTTGAATTTGGCAGTGCAGAAACTATTGGTGATCTCAGAAGTGCTTCCTGAAGCCAGAGAGTAGACAATTATACAGGAAGTCCTTGAATGGAAAAGAATACTCTTTGGAGAAATGTAAATAAATCTATTTGCATAGGGAGTTTAGAAGTGTAATTGTTAATATCGCTGATGACTTTTCTTGCTTGTAAAGCAAGATATAAGGATATTTGTTACCAAAAGTTGAAATGTTATGAATATTATGAGATGATCTCTAGTACAGAATAATTTCATTTTTTTTATCACTTTTTTAAAAACTTTTATTTTACGTCCAGGGGTACACGTGGGGGTTTGTTATATAGGTATTCTCGCGTTACAGGGGGTTGTTATATAAATTATTTCATCACCCAGGTACTAAGCCTAGTACCCATATTGAGCACTTTTTATGTACCATTTAATTTGTTGAATCCTCACAACAAGTCTATGACGTATTCTTTATTATTTTCATTACTGAGTTGAGGAACTGAGGCTTTGGGGAAGTAAGGAATTTCCCACGGTGACACTGGTGCCAGTGGCGGGGCTGGGAGTCACACTCACAACTGTTGGAAAGCCCCTAAGCCTCCACCCTGAACCACTTCACTATATTGTCTGCATTTAGACAGTCATCAAATTAGAGTCAGATTATTTGCGCAAAGTTTGTAAGTAATTTGCTTGGATCCTGGAATTTTTTTCTCATACAAATTTGATCCATGGTAACTGGGTCTCCACCAGCCCACAGACACATGTTTAAAGAAAAATGTACAAGAAATGCCATTTATATACTACCAAAAAGACAAAAATCTAAGGCTTCTGCCAAGCTAGCAATTTAAAAAGACAGCCGGCCGGTCGCAGTGGCGCATGCTTGTCATCCCAGCACTTTGAGAGGCCAAGGCAGTCGGATCACCTGAGCCTAGGAGTTTGAGACCAGCCTGGGCAACATGGTGAAACCCTATCTCTACAAAAAATCCAAAAATTAGCACTGTGTGGTAGTGCACACCTGTAGTCCCAGCTACTTGGGAGGCTGAGATGGGCAGATTGTTTGAGCTTAGGAGTTTGTGGCTGTGGTGAGCTATGATCATGGCACTGTATTCCAGCCAGGGCAACAGAGTTAAGCCCCAACTCAACAAAAATAAAAATAAAATAGTGTTACATTCAAAGAGCCTAGAAGGGCACCCAGCACATATCAGCTGATTACAATATGCCAGGCACTAGTTTAAGTATTTTACATGTATTAACTAATTTTCAATAAAATGTTCTGTTTATCTCAAAATTGCATTTATGAGTCAAAAAAATTCCCCAATCATGGCCAGTGAATGACTTGATTCAAGCAGGATGTCAGAGGAAAGGAATGGGGATCCAACGTTTGAAGTAAATTAGATGGGATAAAGAAACAGGATTTTCAGACCCAAATATTTACACAAATGTCCCAAGACTTCTCCTACTTACTTTCTTATCAACATTTAATCAAGTTCTAGCATTCAAGAAAATGTTTTAAAGCTTCTTGCTTAAGAATATTCTTGCTTTGCTGGTTTTGTTTGGGCTGGTTTGGCTTGGGGTGTTGTTTTTGAGATACGGTCTCACTCTGTCACCCAGGCTGGAGTGCAGTGGTGCCATCTCGGTTCACTGCAGCCTCACCCTTGGGACTGAAGCGATCCTCCCACCTCAGCCTCCTGAATAGCTAGGATTACAGATGCACACCACCAAATCAGGCTAATTTTTTTGTATTTTTGTAGAGATGGTGTCTCGCTATGTTGCCCAGGCTGGTCTTGAACTCCTGAGCTCAAGTGATCCACCCACCTCAGACTCCCAAAGTGCTGGGATTACAGGCATGAGCCACCTCACCTGGTTCCATATTAACTCTTTTAATCTCTATAACAATCCTATTTCTGCTTCTGGCTTATATTGGGGAATAGGGGACCAGAGACACAGTTACTGTCTCAAATTAATGGCAGAGCCAGTGTCCAAACTTAAACTTTTAGTTCCTTTAAATGGGAATAAAGGAGCTAATGAATGTGTGTATATCCATATTGCAATGCTATCTTGGCTTAGCCTTGGTGCTCAGTTGTTTAGTCAAACACAAGTCTAGGAGTTGCCCTGTAGGTAGGTTTTAGATGTGATTAGCATGTAAATTGGCAGACTTTGAGTAAAGCCGATAACGATGTGGGTGGGCCTCCTCCAATTAGTTGAAGGCCTCGAGAGCAAAAACAGGGGTTCCCCCATGAAGGAATTCTGCCTTTAGACAGCAGCACAGAAATTCTGCCTGGGTTTCCAGCCTTTGGACTCAAGGGTGCAATATCAACTCTTATCTGAATTTTCAACGTGCCAACCTGCATGGTAGATTTCAAATTTGCCAGCCAATTCCTTAAAATCTCTTTCTGTCTTCTCTCTTTTTCCAAAGATGGATGGATAGATGGATGGATGGATGGATGGCTGGCTGGATGGATAGATAGATAGATAGGAATATATATATAAAGCTAGGTAGGTAGATGGATAGATGGATAGATCACTTGGCCTGTTTCTCTGGAGAACCCTGCCTAATACAATGTGACAAAGATTGCCCATGATCAGCAGTAAAGCTGTGAGAGTGAAGGACAGAGGTGAAAGGAAAGCTTACCTACCACAGAGGATGGGGAGCAGGGGGCAGGGTCAACGTCAGCTCATGCTGCACTTGGGGCCAGTAACCAGTTAGAAGTGCTAAACCTAAGGGTGCTGGAGAAGATAAGGAGGGTTCCTTCAGACTGGAGCACTGGGGTTTGGGTGGGTGGAGGGTGGGGATATGCAATACACAAGTCAAAAATATTAAAGAGGCTGGGCACAGTGGCTCACACCTGTAATCCCAGCACTTTTGGAGGCCAAGGCGGGTGAATCATGAGGTCAGGAGATGGAGACCATCCTGGCCAACATGGTGAAACCCCATCTCTACTCAAAATACAAAAATCAGCTGGATGTGGTAGCACATGCCTGTATTCTCAGCTACTCAGGACGCTGAGACAGGAGAATCGCTTGAACCAGGTAGTCGGAGGTTGCCGTGAGCCGAGATCACACCACTGCACTGCAGCCTGGCAATACAGCGAGACTCCATCTCAAAAAAATAAAAAAAATTGGAGGAGAGAGATCCAAGATGGCCAATTAGCAGCAGCTCAGGATTGTAGCTCCCAGTGAAAGCGCAGAGAGCAAGTGGACGCCGCACTTTCAGACGAATTTTTGTTGCCCACAGACCAGGAGATTCCCGGCAGAGGAGCCACACTGGTCACCAGCGCGACTCTTTTGGCCGGCGTGGCTGTTTTGCCAGCGCCCTGGCGTGGCGCTTCTCAGTGCAGAGTATACAGGACTGGGTGCCCTTTGAGTGCCCATCCCCACAAGGAGAACAGCAATTGGAAGCGCTGAGGACTGAGAGTTTCACAGTAAGCACAGCTGAACCCGGGAAGGCCTAGCTCTGTGGGGAAGGGGCGTCCGCCAAGGAAAACTAAGAAACAGAAAAAACCATCACCAACAAGCCAGACGTCCACTCAGACCCAATCTGAAAGTCGGCTATTACAAAGATGACAAGTGGATAAATCCACAAAAATGGGAAGAAACCACTGCAAAAAGGCTGAGAACACCCGAAATCAGAATGCCTCTCTTCTTACAGGGGATCGCAGCTCCTCATCAGCAAGAGAACAAGGCCTGACGGAGAATGAGTGCGATGAACTGACAGAATCAGGCTTCAGAAGGTGGATAATAAGAAACTTCTGTGAGCTAAAAGAAACTAAGAACCTTGAAAGAAGATTTAACGAAATGCTAACGAGAATGGACAACTTAGAGAGGAATATAAATGAATTGATGGAGCTGAAAAACACAACACGAGAACTTCACGAAGC
>CAUYLG010036787.1:0-15672 GCA_963573385.1 Cacajao melanocephalus
AACTCCCACTTATGAGTGAGAACATGTGGTGTTTGGTTTTCTGTTCCTGTGTTAATTTGAAGAGATTGATGGTTTCCAGCTTCATCCATGAGAAATGGAACGTATTTTTAAAGAAACTTTATATGGACATAAGAGAGAAGCAAAATAACCCTCAAAACACAATCCCAGCACTTTGGGAAGCCAAGGCGGGAAGAACGCTTGAGGCCAGGAGTTTGAGACCAGCCTGGGCAACATGATGAAACCCTGTCTCTACTAAAAAGAAAAAAGAAAGTAGCCAGGTGTGGTGGCGCATCTGTAATACCAGCTACAGGCTGGGAGGCTGAGGCAGGAGAATCGGTTAAACTCGGAGGCAGAGGTTGCAGTGAGCCGAGATTGCACCACTGCACTCTAGTCTGGGCTCAAGATAAAATAAAAAATAAAAGTTAATTAATTAAAAGAAAAAGAAATTAGCTGGGTGTGGTGATACATATCTGTAATTCCAGCTACTCAGAAGGCTGAGGCAAGAGAATCACTCAAGCCTGGGAAGCTGGGGTTGTAGTAAGCCAAGATCACATCACTGAACTCCAGCCTGAGCAACAGAGCAAGACTCTGTCTCAAAAAACAAACAACAAAAAACCACACATACACACACACAAAGTCTAGAAATGCAGTATTTACAAAGCCAATATTCTCTATTTGAGCTTTGGAATAAACTAAGGGTTTGCCTCTTGATCATAATACTTACTAGCAATATAATCTGGAGAAACTAGCCTCTGGGCCTCAGTTTATCTGTCTTTAAGATAGGGATAATACCAACATCTTCCCCATAGAGTTGTGAAAATTAAATGAGGTGCATGTGCAAAGCTTGCTGCAGCCTCTGAGTCACAGTGAAGCTTCAGTTAATGCAGGGTTTGTGGAAGAAAGAGGTTTTGTGCTAAGTTTGGGTTTGACTGGGCTAGAGGCATCTTATTTCAGGCATCAGTGGGTGTGAAGCATTCTGACTTCTCCATATAGAAGTGGTTCATTAACCCAGGACTGTGAGCAACTGTTACTGAACAGTGAGTTAACGATCATGGGTAGATCACTTGAGGTCAGGAGTTCGAGACCAGCCTGGCCAACATGGCAAAACCCCATCTCTACAAAAAATACAAAAGTTAGCTGGGTGTGGTGGTGCGCGCCTGTAATCCCAGCTTCTCAGGAGGCTGAGGCAGGAGAATTTCTTGAACCCAGGAGGTGGAGGTTGCAGTGAGCCTGGGGCAACAGAGCAAGAGGCTCCATCTCAAAAAAAGAAAAAGACTCTATTGTAAGACTGACCACTAGGTGTCCCAGCTTTATCTGGATTATGATAACAATAGCTGAAGTTTTTCCAGCACTTCCTGTAGTCATGTTATTATCCTAGTTTTACAAATAGGGCAACTGGCTTCAGAAAGCTTAAGTAACAAGGTCACAGCTTATAAAGTCTAGACTCTCTTTTATTTCATTGAGCTATAAACTTCTATATGATAAACCTGTGTCCGTCCCCATGTTGCCTGGGCCTGGGTCTGTGGGGTCCTGGCTGCTCAGCTCTGGGCCTGTGTTTCCTCCGTAGATCAAGTGGCTTGTGCAGATCCAGAGATCTGCCAGAAGGTCTGCAGCAACCCCTCAGGCTGTTCTGACATCGCATATCCCAAACTCGTGCTGGAACTGCTGCCCACAGGTAATGTCCTCTCGCCCCTGAATCAAGTCCCCTGGAGCACCCAGAAAGGAGATAATTGGCTGGGCTCTGATCTAAAGCAGGGTCAAGAAGGGAGGGCTGGGGGGAGGAACAGGCTCTGGGCTCCCCAAGAAAGGCTAAGTCGTGCAGGAAGCTCTGCCCCGCCGTCTTCCCTGAGGTTCTGCCTCCTCCAGTTGAGCCCACTGGGATCGGCTGCTTTGGCAGAAAAGGACCGAGGCCCATGACCTCCCTTCCGCCCCCAGGGCTCCGTGGGCTGATGATGGCTGTGATGGTGGCGGCTCTCATGTCCTCCCTCACCTCCATCTTTAACAGTGCCAGCACCATCTTCACCATGGACCTCTGGAATCACCTCCGGCCTCGGGCATCTGAGAAGGAGCTCATGATTGTGGGCAGGTAAGTCCCCACTGGGTGGGGCCAGGGCAGGGGGAAGGGAGAGCTGAGCCCACCCAGAGGCAAAGTCCAGGTCCAGCCAGCAACTTATCCAGGCCAAAGAGCGTTAGGACTCCACGTGCAAGACATTCATTCATTCAGGAGATGCTCAACGAGCACTTTCTGTGGACCAGGCACAGGGCAGATAACCATGAAAGGGCTCAGTTCTTGCCTTCATGGAGCTAGGGAAGGAGGAGAATAAGCAAATAATTACAACTCAGCTGAGTGCGGTGGCTCACACCTGTAATCCCAGCACTTTGGGAGGCCGAGGGGTGGATCACTTGAGGTCAAGAGTTCAAGACCAGCCTGGCTAATATGGTGAAACCCCATCTCTACTAAGACTACAGAAACTAGGTGTGGTGGCGCACGCCTGTAATCCCAGCTACTCAGGAGGCTGAGGCAGGAGAATCGCTTGAATCCAGAGGCAATTTGCGTACTGGAGGCACATCACTGCACTCCAGTACGCAAACAATTACAACCCAATGGGAGTTATGACAGGGGAGTCAGGAGACCTGGAGATTTAGAGGAGGAATACCCAACCTGGATTGGGAGCTGAGGGATGCATAGGAGTTAGCCAGGTAAAAGGGAGGAAAGTGTTTAGCAGATTGGGGAAAAGGTTTCTGCAAAGTCCTAATGGCTAATGGGAGGAACTGAAATGACTGAAATGAATGGCTTGTAAATATTATGGAAAACATATGCAAATAGGCATCTTGGGGCTCAGTCACTCAGGAAGATGCACCCTGAGGCTGTCTCCACCTTGGGTTAGGAAAAAAGTTCTTGATGTGACACCAAAAGCACAATTCAGAAAAAAAAAAAAAAGGCCAGGTGGGTGGTTCACGCCTATAATCCCAGCACTTTGGTGGGGGGCAGGTGGGAGGATTGCTTGAGGCCAGAAGTTTGAGACCAGCCTGGGCAACATAGCAAGACCCCATCTCAACATAAAAATAAAAAATTAGCCAGGTATGCTGGCGTGTGCTTATAGTCTCAGCTATTCAGGAGGCTGAGGTGGGAAGATCGCTTGATCCCAGGAGTTCAAGGCTGTAATGAGCTGTGATCACACCACTGCACTCCAGCCTGGACAACCTCGGCTCACCTCTAAAACGACAACAAAAAAGATACATTGGATTTCATCAAAACTTAAAACATTTCCACTTCAAAACACATCATCAAGAAAATGAAAGCAAATGCCAAAAATGGGGAAAAAAAGATTTGCAAGCTACATACCTGACAAATTAAGACTTGCAGAATATATGAAGAACTCTTAAACATAATAAGACCAACAAACAAAAGACTGCACTAGGCATGTCACCAAGGAAAATACATAAATGGCTAATAAGTGGATAAATAGATGTTTAACATCATTAGTCAGGGAAAGGCAAATTAGAACTACACCACTTCGCAGCCCCAGGATGGCTACCATAAAAAAGACAGAGAAGGAAAAGGAGAAACTGGAATTCTCATACACTGCAGGTAAGAATGTAAAATGCTTCAACTGTTCAAGTTGGGCAGTTTCTTTCTTTTCTTTTCTTTTCTCTTTCTTTCTTTCTTTCTTTTTTTCTTTCTTTCTTTCTTTCTTTCTTTCTCTTTCCCTCCCTCTGTCCCTCCCTCCCTCCCTCCTCCTTCTTTCCTTCCTTCCTTCCTTCTTTCCTTCCTTCCTTCTTTCTTTTTCTTTTTTTTTTGGAGATAGTGTCTCGCTCTCGTCACCCAGGCTGGAGTGCAATGGTGCGATCTCAGCTCACTGCAACCTCCGCCTCCCAGGTTCAAGCAATTCTCCTGCCTCAGCCTCCCGAGTAGCTGGGATTACAAGTGCCTACTACCGTGCCCGGCTAATTTTTGTATTTTTAGTAGAGACAAGGTTTCTTGTTTCTCTACCATGTTGGCCAGGCTGGTCTTGAACTCCTGACCTCAAGTGATCCACCTGCCTCAGCCTCCCAAAGTGCTGGGATTACAGGTGTGAACCACTGTGCCTGGCCGGGCAGTTTCTTAAGAAGTCAAAAATAAGCTTATCATGTAACTCAGCAACTGCATTCCTAGAAATCAAAACATGTCTACACAAAGACTTGTACACAAATGTTCATTGAAACACTGTTCACACCAGGCATGGTGGCTCATGCTTGTTATCCCAGCACTTGGGAGGCTCAGGTGGGAGGATCGTTTGAGGCCAGGAGCTTGAGACCAGCATGGGCAACACAGTGAGATCCCATCTTTATAAAAAAAAAGTTTTAAAAAAGAAACACTATTCATAAGAGCCGAAAGGTAGAGACAATCCAAATGTCCACCGATTGGCAAAAAAATAAACAATGGCATATCCATGACAATGGAATACTTTTCAATAATAAAAGGGAATGAAATGCCAACACACCTTACAACATGGATGAACCTCGAACATTATGCTTAGTGAAAGAATCAGATGCAAAAGACCACATAACATATGATACCACTTATAGGAAATGTCCAGAAATGGCAAACCCAAAGAGACAGAAAGCAGACAAGTGGTTGCTTAGGGTAGAGCCAGAATTAACTGTGAATGGGTGCCAGGAGCTTTCTGGAGTGATGGATGTTCTGTCTAGAGTTTGGTAATGGTTGCACAGCTCTATAGATTTACTAAAAGCCTTTGGATTGCACATATACATTGGGTGGATTTCATGGCGTGTAAATTATACTTCAATACATGGTTTTTGTTTGTTGAGAAAAGGTCTCTCTCTGTATCACCCAGGCTTAAGTCTAGTGGTGTGATCTCAGCTCACTGCAGCCTTAAACTCCTGGGCTCAAGTGACTCTCTGGAGTAGCTGGGACCATAGGTATAATCCACCACTCCCAGCCCCTCAATAAATCTTTTTTTTCTTTTTTTAAGATAGAGGCTGGGGGCAGTGGCTTATATCTATAATTCCAGCACTTTAGGAGGCTGAGGCAGGAGGATCACTTGAGCCCAAGAGTTCCAGATCAGCATGAGCAACAAGGTGAAACTCCATCTCAAAAAACAAACAAAAAAAAAAACGCAAGGTGCGGTTGCTCACACCTGTAATCCCAGCACTTTAGGAGGCTGAGGCGGGTGGATCACTTGAGGCCAGGAGATCAGGACCAGCCTGGGCAACATGGTCATTTCTACAAAAAAAAAAAAAAAAAAATTAGCTGGGCATGATGGTGCATGCCTGTAGCCCCAGCTTCTTGGGAGGCTTAGGTGAGATTACTTGAGCCTAGGAGGTGGAGGCTGCAGTGAGCCATGGTCATGCCACTGCACTTCAGCCTGGGTGACAGTGAAACCCTGTCTCAGTAAGAAAACAAAATTAAATTGGCCAGACGCGGTGGCTCACGCCTGTAATCCCAGCACTTTGGGAGGCCAAGGCAGGCAGATCACAAGGTCAGGAGTTCGAAACCAGCATGACCAGAATGGTAAAACCTCATCTCTACCAAAAACACAAAAATCAGCCAGGCGTGGTGGCATGCGCCTGTATTCCCTCAGGAGGCTGAGGCAGGAGAATCACTTGAACCCAGGAGGCGGAGCTTGCGAGCCACTGCACTCCAGCCTGGGCAACAGAGCAAGACTCCATCTCAAAAATAAAGAAAATTAAATTAAATTAAAATTAAAGTAGTAGAGGCCAGTGTGGTGGCTCACACCTGTAATCCCAACACTTTAGGAAGCCGAGGCAGGTGGATCACCTGAGGTCAGGCGTTTGAGACTACCCTGGCCAACATGGTGAAAACCTGTCTCTACTAAAAATAAAAAAGTTAGCTTGGTGTGGTGGCATGTGCCTGTAGTCCTAGCTACTTGGGAGGCTGAGCAGGAGAATCACTTGAACCCGGGAGGCGGAGGTTACAGTGAGTATTGCACTCCAGCCTAGGTGACAGAGCAAGACTATCTCAGCCAGGTGCGGAGGCTCACACCTGAAATCCCAGCACTTTGGGAAGCCAAGGAGGGCAGATCACCAGGTCAAGAGTTTGAGATCAGCTGGCCAACATGGTGAAACCCTGTCTTTACTAAAAATCCAAAAATTAGCTGGGCATGCTAGCAGGCACCTGAAATCCCAGCTACTTGGGAGGCTGAGGCAGGAGAATCGTTTGAACTCGGGAGGCAGAGGTTGCAGTGAGCTGAGATCATGCCATCGCACTCCAGCCTGGGCAATAGGGAGAAACTCTGTCTCAGAAAAGAAAAGAAGAAAAAGAAAGAGAGAGAGAGAGAGAGGTAGGGAATGAAGGAAGAAAGAGAGAGAGAGAAAGAGAAAGAAAGAGAGAGAAAGAAAATTAAAATTAATAAGAATAAGCTAGGAGTGTTGGCATGTGTCTGGAGTCCCAGCTACTTGGGAGGTTGAGGCAGGAGGATCACTTGAGCCCAGGAGTTGGAGGCTGCAGTGAGCTATACTCTCTCCACTGCACCCCACCCTTGGCAACAGAACAAGACCCCATCTATTTAAAAAGAGAGAGAGAGAGAGAAAGAGGAGTAAATGTTCAGGGAAGATGATGCTAATTTGTGCCTCTCGCTGGCACCAGGGTGTTTGTGATGCTGCTGGTCCTGGTCTCCATCCTCTGGATCCCTGTGGTCCAGGCCAGCCAGGGCGGCCAGCTCTTCATCTACATCCAGTCCATCAGCTCCTACCTGCAGCCGCCCGTGGCGGTGGTCTTCATCATGGGATGTTTCTGGAAGAGGACCAATGAAAAGGTAGCTCTGCACAGCTCCCACTATGCCAGAACCAAGTGCCGCCCCTTAAGGACTGGGATAGGATGGGAAGGGAGGGCACTGGAGGATGACACAGGCTGGACTTGGGTGTCAACAGGGAGGGTGAGTTCCATGGTGGAAGATACAGGGAGGGTGTTTATCTGAACTTTGCAAAAAAGCAATGAGAGGGCTGGTGCAGTGGCTCACACCTGGAATCCCAGCACTTGGGGAGGCCAAGGTGGGCAGATCACTTGAGGTCAGGAGTTTGAGACCAGCCTGGCCAACATAGTGAAACCTCGTCTCTAGTAAAAATACAAAAATTAGCCAGGCGTGGTGATGTGTGCCTGTAATCCCAGCTGCTCCGAGGCTGAGGCAGGAGAATCAGTGGAACCCAGGACGCGGAGGTTGCAGTAAGCCGAGACCATGCCACTGCACTCCAGCCTGGGTGACAGAGTGAGACTCTGTCTCAAAAAAAAAAAAAAAAAAAAAAAAAAGAGAAGTTCTCAGCCTGGCACAGTGGCTCACGCCTGTAATCCCAACATTTTGGGAGGCCAAGGCGGGCAGACCACGAGGTCAGGAGTTCAAGACCAGCCTGACCAATATGGTGAAACCCCGTTTCTACTAAAAATACAAAAATTAGCCGGGCGTGGTGGAGTGTGCCTGTAATCCCAGCTATTTGGGAGGCTGAGGCAGGTGAATTTCTTGAACCTGGGAGGTGCGGAGGTTGCAGTAAGCCAAGATCGTGCCACTGCACTCCAGCCTGGGTGACAGAGCAAGACTCTGTCTCAAAAAAAAAAAGAGGTTGTCAAAAGCATCTCGATGCATCATTTTTTGTTATTGAACAGGGAAGCTAAATTAAGAGGGAGTTAGTAAATTGTTGGTAATTGATTCATTTAAAAGGTAAACGGGTAAGTACGGCAGAGCCTTTCCAAGTTCCGGATCCACGCGTGCAGTGACCGCCACAAGAAAGACAAGCCCTGGAGATGGCTCCTTGAGGTTCCTGGAGGCCAGAGCCCTTGGCATCTCTAAGATGGTCTTGTTCTGATTTTTCAGGGTGCCTTCTGGGGCCTGATCGCGGGCCTGCTTCTGGGCTTGGTTAGGCTGGTCCTGGACTTTATTTACGTGCAGCCTCGGTGCGACCAGCCAGATGAGCGCCCGGTCGTGGTGAAGAGCATTCACTACCTCTACTTCTCCATGATCCTGTCCACGGTCACCCTCATCACTGTCTCCACCGTGAGCTGGTTCACAGAGCCACCCTCCAAGGAGATGGTACCTTTGGGCTGATGGCTATATCTGTTGAGACTTTTTGTTGGAAGTGACAAAAAACTGACCCAAACTGGCTTAAGCGAAGGAGATTGGTTGTCCAAAAAGCTGAGAGGTCCCTGCTTGGTGTTCAGGGGTAGGATGATTCAGGACTCTGAAAAGGTCATCGGAATCCATCTCTCACTTCTGCTTTGATTCTTAGGTCCCATACAGAGCCCAGTAGCTTCTAGAGATATATCATCCTCTTTTACCGTCATTAAGTAAACGTAAGGCTGGGGTGCGGTGGTTCATGTCTGTTATCTCAGCACTTTGGCAAGCTGAGGTAGACCGATCCCTTGAGGCGAGGAGCTCGAGACCAGCCTGGGCAACATAATAAGATTCCATCTCTTAAAAAAAAAATTAGCAGGGCATGATGGCTCATTCCTATAATCTCAGTTACTAGAGAGCTGAGGCGGGAGGATTGCTTGAGCCCAGGAGCTTGAAGCTGCAGTGAGCTCTGACCATGTCACTGCACTCCAACCTGGGTGACAGAGCAAGACCCTGTCTCAAAAAGAAAAAGAAAAAAAATTAGCAGGGTGTGATGGCTCATTCCTGTAATCCCAGCTACTAGGGAGGCTGAGGCAGGAGGATTGCTTCAGCCCAGGAGTTTAAGGCTGCAGTGAGCTGTGCCACTGACTGTGCCACTATACTCCCACCTGGGTGACAGAGCAAGACCCTTAAAAAAAAAAAAAAGACAAACATAAGCATTTCTGTCCCAGAATTTCTAGCGAAGTTCTAGATTCCCATTGATGGAGTCAGCTTAGGACACATGCTCATCCGTGAACCAATTCAATCCCTGTGGCCAGAGAAACGGATGAGCTCAAACGACCAGTTCTGGGGTTCTGCAGTACTCTAGTGTGAGGGTTCAGCTCTGAGGATTAGAATGAGGGATAATCACATCCCAGCAGCACGAGGATGGGGTTTATCAGAGAAAGACATGGGAATGAGCGGGGGAACTGCGCGCTGATGCTGAAGAGCGCAGGGACCTGACGCTTGTTGGAGGATGGGGTGGGAGGGTGGGGCTGGGAGTAGATTCTTCAGACACAAAGGCTGAGTGTGGGGTGGGGTGGGAATGTGAGAAAAGGATGGAATCCCCGCCCCACCTCCACCACAAATCCCATCATCATCCCTGCTCCTTAGGTCAGCCACCTGACCTGGTTTACTCGTCATGACCCCGTGGTCCAGAAGGAACAAGCGCCACCAGCAACTCCCTTGTCTCTTAACCTCTCTCACAACGGGATGCCAGAGGCCAGCAGCAGCAGGGTCCAGTTCGAGATGGTTCAAGAAAACATGTCTAAAACCCACAGCTGTGAGTAGCCTCTGTCCTCCATTACAGGAAGAAGCATTACGTGGTAAAGGGATTTCCCGCCCCCCTCCCCCATCAAATCATGAGCTAGGATAGCGGGCAGACTTGGAGTTTTAGCATCCTCTGGCTCCAGTGTCTGATCCATCCCCACGCTCCGGCCACGGGAAAGGAGTTTTTAGTAACTTTCAACAGAAGCTTCCTATGGGCACTAACAGCAAACATTTGCTGAGTGCCTACATGGTTCATTTCATCCTCATGCACCCCACATGGGTAGACAGGAACATAACTTGCCTTCTCTCAGTTAGTGCTGCTAAACTGGCAGCTTGCAGACATATTTTGGTTTAGCTCACCTACAGTTTTAATAAAATGTGAATTAATATTTAAAAATTGAGAGATTTTGGCTGGGCACAGTGGCTCAAGCCCGTAATCCCAGCACTTTGGGAGGCCGAGGCAGGTGGATGACCTGAGGTCAGGAGTTCAAGACCAGCCTGGCCAACATGGTGAAACCCCATCCCTACTAAAAATACAAAAATTTGCCAGGCATGGTGGTGTGTGCCTGCAGTGCCAGCTACCCGGGAGGCTGAGGCAGGAGAATTGCTTGAATCCAGGAGGTGGAGGTTGCAGTAAGCGGAGATTGTGCCACTGCACTCCAGTCTGGGTGACAGAGTGTGACACTGTCACAAAAAAAAAAAAAAAAAAAAACAATTGGGAGATTTCAGCCAGGCATGGTGGTTCACGTCTGTAATTCCAGCACTTGAACACACCTGGTGAGTGTTCCCTTCTCGCCTCTCTGGGAGACACAAACCACCTCTATATGGTCTTCTTTTCCTGGGTTCTTGCTAGGTGACGTGACCCAGAAGCAGTCCAAAGTGGTGAAGGCCATCCTGTGGCTCTGTGGAATACAAGGCAAGGGCAAGGAAGAGCTCCCAGCCAGAGCAGAACCCACCATAGTTTCCCTGGAAGAAAACCCCTTGGTGAAGACCCTTCTGGATGTCAACCTCATTTTCTGCGTGAGCTGTGCCATCTTTATCTGGGGCTACTTTGCTTAGTGTGGGGTGAACCCAGGGGTCCAAACTCTGTTTCTCTTCAATGCTCCATTTTTTTTAATGAAAGAAAAAATAATAAAGCTTTTGTTTGTTTACCACAAGGCTTCCAAGTGTTTATAGACAATTTGCAACATGATACTTAGCTGTTTTCTTCTTTTTTTTTTTTTTTTTTTTGAGACAGTTTCTCGCTCTGTCACCCAGGCTGGAATGCAGTGGCATGGTCAAGCTCACTGCAACCTCAAACTCCTGGGCTAGGCCAGGTGCAGTGGCTCATGCCTGTAATCCCAGCACTTTGGGAGGCCGAGGTAGGTAGATCCCCTGAGGTCAGGAGTTCAAGACCCGCCTGACCAACATGGTGAAACCCTGTCTCTACTAAAAATACAAAAATTATCTGGGCCTGGGGGCGTGTACCTATAATCCCAGCTACATGGGAAGCTGAGGCAGAAGAATCACTTGAATCTGAGAGGCGAAGGTTGCAGTGAGCAGAGATCGTGCTATTGCACTTCAGCCTGGGCAAAAAGAGCGAAACTCTATCTCAAAAAACAAACAAACAACAACAACAACAAAAAACTCCTGGGCTCAAGTGATCCTTCCTCCTCAGCCCCCCAAGTTTCTAAGACTGCAGGCACATATCACCATGCCTGGCTAACTTTTTCTCTTTTTTTACACATGTGGTCTATGTTGCCCAGGCTAGTCTTGAACTCCTGGCCTCAAGTGATCCCCCCACCTCAGCCTTCCAAAGTACTAGGATCAGAGGTATGAGCCACCATGCCTGGCTTCTTTTCTTCTTGAAAAATAATTAAAGGTTAGAAGATGGGAAAAGGAGACATGTAAAAGCTTCCTTTTCGCAAAAGCCTAGCTACTCATTCTTCTTATCCACTGTGCTGCATCAATATCCAAATTCAAAAGGATAAAGAAGCAAAGGGACTCACAGGCCCTCCCAGCTTGATGGCAGCCACATCTCCTGGGCTGGGTATTTAGCATTTGAACTTGCCCAGTTCATCTTCACAGTGCAAAGAACGAGATGTGCATTCTACCTCTTGCCTTCCACTGTGGCTAGCTTTGGGTGAAGGAAAAGCTGGTCTCCAAGAGTTTTCTCACTGTGATACCTTCTCCTAGGTATTTCTTGGAAATAGGACCATGCTGGTACTCTGAAATCTTGTGCTATAAGAAAATCAGGGAATTGTGTGCACTTCGTAACTTCTGGATTAGAAGGTTTTGTTTTTTGGTTTTGAGACAGGGTCTCACTCTGTCACCCAGGCTAGAGTATAGTGGCACCCTCATGACTCACTGCAGTCTTGACCTCTTGGGCTCATGTGATCCTCCCCACCTCAGCCTCCTGAGTAGCTGGGACTACAGACATGCACCACCATGCCTGGCTAATTAAAAAAAAAATTTTTCTTTTTGCAGAGACATGGGCGTGGGGCAGGTTGCTCTTATGTTGCCTAGGCTGGTCTCAAACTCCTGGGCTCAAGCAATCCTCCTGCCTTGGCCTCCCAAAGTGCTGGGATTACAGGTGTGAGCCACGCACCCAGACTGTTTCTTTGCTTAATTCCCCATGATGATGCTTCCCTAAAAAGAAGCAGCCAGGCAGACGGGCATCTCAACAAACCTTCCCACCGAGGGCCAGAAGGCTTTGACCTGCAGAGCAGCGACCTCCTCTTCTGGAAAGAGCCAGCCTCCTCAGCTTCCCTGCTTTGGGCTTGATGGAGTCTGATGGAATGACCCACTGGGCCTGCGTTTGCCACGTGCAGAGCTGAAAGCAGGACAGGGCCAAAGGAGTGAGCCCTGAGACTATCCCTGGGGAAGCCCAGAGCCATGAGCCATCCAGGCCTGGGATAAGGTGGGGTGTTGGGGTGGACTAGAGCCTCTTCCTGGCCTGATAGAGCCGGAAAGCAGGGGAGTCTCTCGAGGGACCCCAATTTCCAGGCCAGAGGAAAATAAACAGGAACCCCTGGGGCTGAGGAGCTACACGCCCACTTAATCCTTCAGTGATGTCTTTCCAGTTCCTACCTGATACCAACAGCTGGGACTGGCCTGGTACACAGGCAAATGTATTGGCCCAGCCCCTAATCTGCTTAGAAGGCCCAGCTCTCTATACACATCCAAATAGTAGTGGTGGGCTGGACAAAGGGCACCCCCAGCCCTCCTGGGACAGGGTATGGGCGGGAAACTGGCTGCTAACATGGCTCCAGGCAGGAGCTTGGGATGGCTCTGGAGCAAGTGGGCTGAAGGAACAGCCTTCACCGAGGAGGCTGAGCTTCTGCCTCCAAGGCCCAAAGGAGGGGAGTGGGTGGCATGGGGGGCTTCCACTACAGTCCTGAGCTCCCCATCCAAGCCTGCCCCTCACAGAGACCTCTGTTACCTCTGGCTGGGGTCAGCAGTGTGTTTCAGCGGGAGCTGTCACTATGATGGCTCCGGCCACTGCCGGTCTCTGTCTAGCCACCTGACTGGCCTTCCCACATCCAGTCTTTCCCGTCCTCCAGCCACAGGCAGGGTGAGCAACTTGAATCAAGCCAATCGTTTCCTTGGAATCCTTCCGTGACCTTCCCAAACTCTCAGGATGAAGTCTGCAATCCTTTGCTTTCCTTTTTTTTTTTTTTTTTTTTTGGAGACAGGGTCTCACTCTGTTGCCCAGGCTGGAATGCAGGGTACAATCATGGCTCACTGCAGCCTCGAACTCCTAGGATCAGGTGATCTTCCCACCTCAGCCTCCTGGGTAGCTGGGACTACAGGCATGCACCACCTTGCCTTGCAATTTTTTTTTGTATTTTGTGGAGAGGGCACTTTGCCATATTGCCCAGGCTGGTCTCCAATTCCTTGGTTCATGTGATTCACCTGCCTCGGCGTCCGTAAGTGCTGGGATTACAGGTGTGAACCCCCATGTCTGGCCTTTTTTTTTTTTTTAACAGACAGGGTCTTGCATTTTGTCAGCCAGGCTGGGGTGCAGTGACACGATCATGGCTCATTGCAGCCTTGAACTCCTGCCTCAGCCTGAGTAGTTGGAACTGCAGGCATTTGGCCACCATACCTGGCTAATTTTATTTTGTAGATGGGATCTTGCTATGTTGCTCTGGCTGGTCTCAAACTCCTGGCTTCAAGCAATCTGCCCACCTCAACCTCTCAAAGTACTAGGATGATAGGCGTGAGCCACTGTGCCCAGCCAGTTGAGAGATTTTAAATATTCTCACCATCACCACCACCAACAAAAAGATAATGGGTGATGGACATGTTAGTTTGACCATTCCACAATATATACATATACAAAAACATGTCCTATGCCATGAGTATAATTTTTATCAATTTACAAAAACCAAATACAATTTACAGATGTGCACAGAAACTAAATTCAGGCCAGCTGCAGTGGCTCATGTCTGTAATCCTAGCACTTTGGGAGGCCAAGGTAAGTGGATCACCTGAGATTAGTAGTTCAGACCAGCCTGGCCAACAGGGCGAAACCTCTTCTCTACTAAAAATACAAAAATTAGCCAGGCGTGGTGGTGGGTGCCTGTAATCCCAGCTACTTGGGAGGCTGAGGCAGGAGAATCACTTGTACCTGGGAATCAGAGGTAGCAGTCAGCCGAGATTGCACCACTGCACTCCAGCCTGGGGGACAGAGCAAGACTCCATCTTAAACAAACAAAATGACAACAAAAAAACCAAATCCAAATAAATACAAGTAGAAAGAGTGAAAACAGAAGCCTGATATTTTTTGTTAGGTTGAAGGAGGTTCTTCCTTGTATCAAATATTCCCCTGGCCACATGTCACTTGTGATGATGTTTCATGTATGTGAAGGATAGACCCTAAGTTGACCCTCAATGATCCCTACTTCCTGGGAAGTGGATCCTTCCTCAGTCCAGCCTCCAGATGAAACCTCAGCCCTGGCTGACATCTTGACTGCAGGAGGTGAAGACCCTGGGCAGAGGACCCAGAGAAGCTGTGCCTGGACTCCTGACCCACAGGAGCTATGAGAAAATGAACATGTGTTGTTGTAAGCTGCTAAGTATGTGGTCATCTGTCATGCTGCCCTGGATGACTGATGCAAGGGGCATGGTATGTGAACGCATATGTGGATGTAAAGGAGAGGTTGGCAGGAATGGGTGTGGGAGGAGGAGAGTTGCCTGCACAGCTGTGTGGGGTCTACACAGCCATGTACCTCCTTTGGAGGGTATCAAGTAGAAGCCATTTGGTTGCCAGTAAGAGAAACAAACCCAAAGAGGAACAATTGTGCAAAAATCAATCAAGCACTTTATTATGAGCATACAAAGGCAAGAAATGCAGAATGATTTCAGGGACACAAACTGGGACCTGGGAGGGTTTTAAAAACTAAGCCCCACACTCTCTCCCTCTTTTGTCTCTGCCTCTCTGTACATCTGCTGACTTCTCCTTCTGCAGGTGGGTTTTCTCTACTACACAGAATCCACAGTGGTGGCAGGAGGGCACCACAGCTCCGTGCTGGAAGACAGGGGTCCTGCCTGATGGGGAAGAGACTCAGAGCCCACACCTGTGCAAACCCATGTGAGCCAGGGTGGGGATGACCACGTGTGCAGCCTGCTGCAGGCAGGAGGGAAACTAAGGGGACTCCTTGACTTGCTTCCCTTAGCTGGCAGCTCAAGTGGTCTTGGTCACTTCTTGTCTTTTGGCTGCACCAAAGCCTGTGGCTTCCCTGCACCAGCACACCTCCTCCTCTCAAGCTCCACCAATGAGATACTAGAAAAGTGTAAGCCCTTGGCTGAGAAGCATCCCTATGAGTGAGGTGCTTGCTACCCAGTCTGATGTAAGACCCTGAGACTGTGGGTCCCAGAGGCCACAGGTGCTGGAATACGGTGGGGAAATGGTGAGAGGAGACCTCAGGGAGAAACCAGGAGGGTTTGTCTTAAGGCCTTCAAATAGGAGCACTTGTGGGACTCACTGGGCTTGGAGAGCACTAAGAACTGCAGCCTCAAGAGAGGAACAGGAGTCAATCCACGGGGCCCCCAGGGAGCCAGGGCCATCCACATGGTCCGGGGATGAGGTCACTCCAGTGGCATCTGAACTCGGCTTTTCTTTTTCTTTTTTTGAGACAGAGTCTCGCTCTGTCACCCAGGCTGGAGTGCAGTAGCATGATCTTGGCTCACCGCAACCTCCGTCTCCTGGGTTCAAGCGATTCTCCTGTCTCAGCCTCCCAAGTAGCTGGGATTACAGGTGCACACTGCCATGCCTGGGTAATTTTTGTAGTTTTAGTAGAGCTGGTGTTTCAGT
>CAUYLG010036789.1:0-55548 GCA_963573385.1 Cacajao melanocephalus
CTCCTGTATTGGGTGCATATATATTTAGGATCATTAGCTCTTCTTGTTGCATTGATCCTTTTACCATTATGTAATGCCCTTCTTTGTCTCTTTTGATCTTTGTTGGTTTAAAGTCCATTTTATCAGAGACTAGGATTGCACTTCCTGCTTTTTTTTGCTCTCCATTTGCTTGGTAAATCTTTCTCCATCCCTTTATTTTGAGCCTATGTGTGTCCTTGCATGTGAGATGGGTTTCCTGGATAGAGCACACTGATGGTTTTTGACTTTTTATCCAATTTCTCAGTCTGTGTCTTTGGATTGGGGCATTTAGCCCATTTACCTTTAACGTTAATATTGTTATGTGTGAATTTGATCCTGTCATTTTGATGCTAGCTGATTGTTTTGCCCATTAGTTGATGCAGTTTCTTCATTGTGTCGATGCTCTTTACCATTTGGCACTTTTTTGGAGTGGCTGGTACTGGTTGTTCCTTTCTATGTTTAGTGCTTCTTTCAGGAGCTCTTGTAATGCAGGCCTGGTGGTGACAAAACCGCTCAGCAATTGCTTGTTCATAAAGAATTTTATTTCTCTTTCACTTATGAAGCTTAGTTGGTCTGGATATGAAATTCTGGGTTGAAAGTTCTTTTCTTTAAAGATGTTGAATATTGGCCCCCAGTCTCTTCTGGCTTGTAGATTCTGCTGAGAGATCTGCTGTGAGTCTGATGGGCTTCCCTTTGTGGGTAACCCGACCTTTCTCTCTCCTGCCCTCAGCATTTTTTCCTTCATTTCAACCCTGGTGAATCTGATGATTATGTGCCTTGGGGTTGCTCTTCTTGAGGAATATCTTTGTGGTGTTCTCTGTATTTTCTGGATGTGAATATTGGCCTGCCTTGCTAGGTTGGGGAAGTTCTCCTGGATAATATCCTGAAGAGTGTTTTCCAGCTTGGAATCATTCTCTCCGTCACATTCAGGTACACCTATCAAATATAGAGTAGGTCTTTTCACATAATCCCATATTTCTTGGAGGCTTTGTTCATTTCTTTCCACTCGTTTTTCTCTAATTTTGCCTTCTCATTTTATTTTATTGAGTTGATCTTCAATCTCTGATATCCTTTCTTCTGCTTGATCAATTCAGCTATTGAAACTTGTATTTCTTTGTGAAGTTCACGTGTTGTGTTTTTCAGCTCCATCAAGTCATTTATATTCTTCTCTAAGCTGTTTATTCTCATTAGCATTTCGTCAAACCTTTTTTTCAAGGTTCTTGGTTTCTTTGCATTGGGTTAGAGCATTTTCTTTTAGCTCAGAAAAGTTTGTTATTACTCACCTTCTGAAGCCCATTTCTGTCTATTCATCAGACTTATTCTCCATCCAGCTTTGCTCCCTTGCTGGTGAGGCATTGTGATCCCTTGGAGGAGGAGAGGCATTCCAGTTTTTGGTATTTTCATCCTTTTTGCTCTGGTTTCTTTCCATCTTTGTGGATTTATCTACTTGTGGTCTTTGTAGTTGGTGACTTTAGGATGGGGTCTCTGAGTGGACGTCCTTTTTGTTAATAATGAAGTTATTTCTTTCTGTTTTTTAGTTTTCCTTCTAACAGTACCTCCTGCTATAGGACTGCTGGAGGTCCACTCCAGACCCTGCTTGCCTGGGGATCACCTACGGTGGCTGCAGAACAGTAAGGGTTTCTGCCAGTTTCTTCTTCTGTTATCTTCGTCCCAGAAGGATACTTTCCATAAGTCA
Organism: Cacajao melanocephalus; assembly: GCA_963573385.1. Taxonomy (NCBI): domain Eukaryota; kingdom Metazoa; phylum Chordata; class Mammalia; order Primates; family Pitheciidae; genus Cacajao; species Cacajao melanocephalus. Next base: position 1,715 of record CAUYLG010036789.1, read on the forward strand.
GCCTGAGCTCTCCTTTATGTGATGTCTCTCTGGATGTATAAGGGTCGGGGAGCTGCTTTAGGAGATAGTCTGTCCCTTATAGGAGCTCAGGTGCTGAGCTGTGAGCTCCATTGTTCTGTTCAGAGCTGCTGGGCAGGTACATTTAAGTGTGCTACAGCAGAACTCATAACTGCCTTTTTTCCCAGGTGCCCTGTCCTGGAAAGGTGGGGCTTTATTTATAAGTTCCTGATGTGCTGCTGCCTTTTTTCAGAGCTGCCTTGCCCAGCAAGAAGGTAGCCTAGTCACAGTCTGCCAGCAGAGGTGTTGCTGAGCTGCTGTGGGCTCTGCCCAGCTGCTGTGTGAACTTCCTTGCAGTTTTGTTTATAGAGGTATAGTTAGAACTGCCTTGGTAATGGCAGTCTGCTTCTGTAATGGTGGACTGCCTCGGTAATGGTGGACACCCTTCCCCCCACAGAACTGGATTCTCCTGTGTCCAGCTACGCTTGCTGTGAAACTCTCAATCCAGAGCATTTGAGATTGATGGTCTTTGTGGGGGTTGGACCTGCCGAGCCAGATCACCTGACTCCCTGTTTCAGCCCCCTTTTTTTCAGTTGAATGGGTGGCTCTGTCTCCCAGGCATTCCAGGTGCCAGTTGAAACGGCCGCCCTGATTTGTGTGAGTTTTTATGCAGAGACGGCTGAAACAGCCATGCTGGAAACTCATGGCGCTTTTCAGCCTGGGAATCTCCTTGTCCGTGGGCAGTAAAAACTCGTTTAGAAATGCAGTGATCACTCACCCTCTGCATTGTTCTCGCTGGGAACTGCAGGCCAGAGCTGTTCCTATTTGGCCATCTTGGATCCCAGTAGTAACTCTTAATATATATTATGTTAAATTGAATTTACCCACAATACAGGTCTAAAAACAGCTATACCATAGAGTGGGTGCCAAAACACAAATAAACTAACCTTAAGGACAGTGCCTTAGGATGGTACTTGGAGAATAGAGTAGACTCACTTAATGTTTACTAGGGTGGCCCTGGGACAGGAAAGCGCCTCTTAGAATGCAGAAGCTATATATTTGCATGGAAATCCAGCCAAAGTTTTCTAGCAGTGGTGTCTCTAGTCTGAGAAACAGTGGATGATGCCCACTGTGGAGCCCTGCATGCCACCTGACCTATGTGTGACCCTTAAACATGACAGCTCAGTACTCAGCAGAGAGGAAACCTGTAGGATGTAGACAAGCAGCACCTAGCACAACCAGATATGTGTGATGGGAGGCATGGCTCAGCTGATTGGGTGACCCAGCAGCAGGCTCAATCCTGCTGAAGAAGCAGAGGACGTAGTGTTAGGACTATTGAGAATAGACATTTCAAAAGAGAGCAAGAGCAAATGCTCTCTGCAAATCCATACAGCTTTCTGCCACTGATAAAAGTAGTAGACAGCAGTAGTAGACAGCGGTAGAAAACAGTAGAGCCTTCTTAAGCAGTAGATGCAAGGTAAACAGCCTATCGCTGAATGATAGATCTCCAGAGACCACAATATTGAATCAGGAGAGACAGCACCAACAACATTTAGGTATTTGAAAACTATCCTCAGCTTTGAAATAGAGATAAAAGTTAATGCATAGCTTTCCAGCTTTGTATGAGTAACTCTGTAACATCTGGACATGGCTTCCATTGAATCCATAACAAAGACTTCAGCTGAGTGCTCAGAGGTGTACCACACACTAGCCTCCACTTCCTACCTTCTATTCTTTTTTCATTTTTGTTGAGCATTTATCATGCTACTGTGTTATTTACTAGGGCAAGAATCTGCCCCATCCTAGGAGGAATGTTGGGGAAGATATACATTACTTACTAGTATAGCATGATAATGACAATAACAATAACAGCTAACATTTATTGAGTCCCTATGATATGCCAGGCACTCTGACAGCTGTTTAGAGCTTGGAATAACCCTATGAGGTTGGGCTCCTGGGACCAAGGTCCAATCCCTATTTGATGGGTGTTTCTTTCCAAGGTCAGAGGCCATACCTCCTAGCCCTTATGCTGTCAGGGAACTGGAAGAGAGACTTCGCATCAACAACTTAGCAAGCATTTCACTAAGTGCTTTTGCCTATTCAACCTGCTTCAAATAAGCTGAATCATAAAGAGTTGTGAAACAGCAAGAAAATAACCATCCAAACATCATAATTAGGACAGCAAACAAATATTTAGTTCATGGTGATCTACTTGCTTGATAAATATTTACTGAGCATATGCTATATGTCAGACACTGTTCTAGCCTCAGACCTGTGCAATGACCAAGACCGAGAAGGCCCTGCCCTCAGGGAAATCACGTTGTAGTGGAAAAAAAATATGACAGGAAGTAAAAAGAAAGAATACATAAATAAGATTACTTCTGATAAGTTCTGGGAAAAAAATAAAACACTGCCAAGTGATAGTGCTTATTTAGGGTAGCAGAGGGTAGGGCAGAGCCAATTGAGCAGGGACAATCAGGGAAACAGTACTCAGCTGGAGGAGCCAGCCTTGCTGCGATTAGATGGAAGACCATTTTAGGAAGAGGAATGGGTAAACAGAGAGGCCCAGAGGCAGAAAAACAAAGAAAGCTAGTGTGGCTCAAGTGCAGAAAGGGGACAGATGAGGACAGAGAAGTCAACAGGGGACTGATCACACACGGTCTGGTGGGCCATGCTAAGGTGTCCAAAAATACTATGCAAGGTCTATGTAGGAGTGTGACATGGCTCTATTTATGTTTTAAAGAGATCACCCAGGGTGCCATGTGGCTGCTGTCCTAGACAGCCAAATAAAAGTGACTATTTGCCATTCTAAGGACCACTCTTTATTCATTTAACTCAGAGGCACTAACTGTGGTCAGGGCATGCTGCCAAACTCCAAGGCTGCCACGGTAAGGTGGACAAAGTCCCTACCCTCAAGTAGCTTACAGTCTCCTGAGGTTTGCAATTCCACTGGTGGATAATTCATTCCTGGGTATCTCCACTGAGAATGTTCAGGGGATATTCAAGACATAGCCAGGGTTCTAAGCCCAGGTAGAGAGTGACAGAAGCCTTTTGGGAAGGGGTGACTTCCCTATTGAGACTAGATGGTCATAAGGAGTCACACAGGAGAACAGAAAGGGTCAGGGCAAAAGGTGTTTGTGAATAAGGAAATGTCAGTGGGAACAGGAACCACAGTCCAGCAGGGCAGGTGCAGAGCTTAGGAGTGGTCAAGTAGAGGCCAGAGAGGGGACTGGCCCCTACCTGGAGAGGGCTATAGGCCAGAGGTGGGGTGTAAATACAGAGTGTAGCAGTCTACAAAGCAGGGCCTCAGCAAATCCTCATGCAACAGGGCTAGAAGGCAGGTTTCAGGAGAGAATTTAGATGCAGGGGAGGATAACATCAAAGGATTTCTTTGGGTGGCTGGTTGCTTTAGCATTCAAGGTGTTCTTCCCCCAACCACAGCTTTCATCCAGGCCCTCTGGCTCCCTGGCTACTGTGGTGAAGCCACTTTCTGCTTCTCAGGAACTTGAAGGTGGTTACTTTAACCAAACTGAATTTTAGTGGCTTTATGTCAAGTACCCAGATGGAGAAAAGGAAGCTGTGATTGCTGCTGCTGCTCTCAACGCTGCAGGAGAGCTGTTTGCACAACGTAATGGCTGATGCCCCATCAGCCCTTCTCCTAGTGAGCAGCACCCAGCACAACCAGATATGTGTGATGGGTGGTGTGGCTCAACTGAATGGGTGACCCAGCAGCAGGCTGAATCCTGATGAATAGGCAGAGGAGACAGAGCTAGGACTACTGAGAATTAACATTTCAAGAGAACAAGAGCATACGCTCTCTGCAAATCCCTACAGCTTTCTGCCATTGATGAAAGTAGTAGATACACTATTAAGACCACCATCAGAGCCATTCAGGCCAAGGTCAAATCCTGACTCTGCCACTTCCTAGCTCTATGATATTGAGCTAGTTGCTTAACCTTTCTATCCCTCAGTACTCTCATTTAAATTGAGCCAAAAATGGTATTTAGTATGAGGTTGTTATGAGGGCCCAGGAAATTAATAAATAAAAGGCCTTTAAGCTAACGCAGGACATATGATAAGTATTCATTAAATGTTAGCTATCATTATTCCCTGTTTGCCAAGGTCTGGAGATTAAGAAATGGACAGAGAGAGACATGTATCACTTATTGATCACCTACTATGTGTCAGGTATTTTGTATATATTAGCTGTAAGGTTATAGAAAACGTGCATGAAAATCTTTTACTATCTTATAACAAGGTGGAGTGCATTTTTCCTAAATGTAATAGAGTGACACAAATTCTGTACTACAGACATAAGTAATGATTTCTACATGAAGATGAGGCTGCAAGTAATTTTGATTGGGGAGGGGGGTGAAGTGTGGAAGGGTACCAGGATTGCAGTGCAAAGAAATTAGCTTACAATTTGTCTGTTGTTCTTCTTAAGTCCTCTCTTAAGAATTTTTTTAGTGTCAACTTCCCCACTTTCCTGATACCTATCTAAATTTACCTTTGGACTTCCTCTTGGTGCTTGCGTTACTGGAGCCAGTGGAAATATGGATTGTAAACCTACAGAGTCCTAAAGCAAAAAGAGCACCAGCTGTGGATCCCAGACCCACTTTCCAGGTGTATCAATTTAGGCACCCCACTCAGCTCTTGGCCTTATACCTTGTCTGTACAATGTAGCATAATTGTATCTACCTAATATGATTGTTAGGAGAATTAATGATATTTACAAAGCACATAGAACACTACACTCAGTAATGGCATTTCCCTATCTTTATTTACTTGTTTCCTTATCAATGTCTATGACTGCATGAGGCATTAATATGGTGCTAACCATGCCAGTAACCCCATCTAAGCAGAGAAACTTCAGGGAGCTATGTCATATTCCCCTAGCCCATCCTGCTCAGTGAAACCAGCAGTAGGCACCTGCCCCAAGGGCAGCCAAGCCTTGCTCTGGCTCAGAACCTCTGAGAAACTAGGTGCAAAAGCCCAAATGGGGAGAGACAGACTCATAGAATTGTTCTTTGAGTGGCAAATCGGATGACCAACAGAGAATCAGGAACAGAAGTAAAAGTAGAAGAATGTGATAGTCAAAGCCACGAATAAGGAGAAATGATAGAGCAGTGAGTAAAGCCAACCAGGAGGTGGGAGAGAACCAGGCAGACACTGACGTGAGCAGATTTTAGAGGAAGTCCTGCAATGAGGATTAACAGTCTCTTGCTACTGTAGTCAGCAATACCTGATTTCACAAAGCACTTGAAAGACAGGAACCCATGGTCCTTGCCCTTCCTGAGGACTGGCCATTAACTGTTCCCTAGGGTTTATGAGACCCAGCCATACTGAGATGCCTGATTCAGACATCCCCATTTGTAACCTTAGAGCTATGGTTCTCAGCCAAGGCTGATTTTGTTCCCAGGGTATATTTGGCCATGTGTGAAGACAGTTTTGGCCACCATAACTGAAGATGGGGGCATACTAATAGCCTCTAGTGGGTAGAGACTGAGGATACTGCTAAACAACCTGCAATGAACAGAGTGGACTCCCATGACAAAGATCTGCCTAGCCCAAATGTCAACAGTGGTGAGACTGAGAAACTCTGCCTAAACTCCACATGACTTGAAACAACTGCAGGCAGCTCTCTGCCTCTGGAAACCTAAAGAATCCAGGAAATGCCATGGTTTTTCACTTCTGCCATATTAGTAATTCTTGAGGGCATTTTGGGGAGTGATAGATTTGCATCCTCCACAAGTCATTGCTTGGGGCCTGTTGCAGAGTAGTCATTTAATAATACAATAAATTTTCCTTGTAATTAAAGATGAGTTTCACCTCTGATTTAAATTGCATAAACAGCACACTTGGAAAGCACTCAAATCACACATAACACTTTGTATATGCAACATATATGGTTTATGTTACAGATAAAGAGCTTGTTTTGTGTTGGTTCTTATGTTTGAAAATTTGAAGTTTAAAATGTTGGCTGCACATCAACACATTGGGAAGGTTCACATGACAAGCCGTACCAGGAAACTTGGGACTCTCAGATGTGAAAAAAAAAAATTGCAATATTGAGGTGTCTGTGCAATAAAGACTCCAAAAGGAAAAAAAACGCAGATGGGAATCACAGATTTAAAGAAAGAACACAGACATCATTCTACAAGAATTTATCTCAGAGTAGGACTGTGGGTGATAAATCTGAAGCAGTTGTCTTAAAATATAAAGATCAGGAAACTGAAAAGAGCAAGACTTTTAAACAAAATAATATCAATGAAATTTGTAATATAATTATCTTTAACTGTCATTTATTTAGTGCCCATAAGATTTCAGGATTCAGATTAAGTGTTTTGCATGTATCATCTCATTTAATATTAAGAAAACTCAGAGTTCTTTTTTTCATATCTAAGGGGTCCCATAACCAGTTAGTTGTATAGTGGGGTATGCAGCCTGCATTTCCATTATAAAATTATTTTTATTTTCTAGGGTCAAGACAGGATTTTTACCCTAAATCTTAGCCTTCCCCTGCTGAGAAAACTTGATGTGAAATTCAACCATCTCAATGTGTCTGCTGGGCCATCTCTACATGGAGGAGAAACAAGGACCCCTATTGCCACTGCTAAATGGTCAGGAAGACATGAAGAGCACCTTCAATATTCCTAGCTTGGCTGCAGAGCACTCTTTGACATAAACGTATTTGACTCTGTTCTTCTTCACAGATAATCAGCTACAAAATATTCATATCCAAGCTATTGTCATTGTGATATCACTTTTGTAAATGACATATGGAACTTGATTGAACTAGGGATAGCTAAATGTGGAGAAAAGAAGAAAAATACAGAATCAAAAAACACACCTATTTCCCAAGGTAATTCTTAGCCAAACTAGCCCTAAAGAACTTTCTATTTCTAGAGATTCCTACCCTTTGTAAGAAATAGCCTTGAATTCTTCTCAGCCTGTAAGGGGAAGACACGTTATTGAAAAGGTAATTTGCCCTTCGTTTGTAATAAGGCCCTGAATTCTACCTGTGCTTTTCCAGATATGACCTCCAACCCCAAGTTGTCATGTTGACTGCTCCTAGCTTCCTTTGAGTTGATGGTCACGTCTCATGACTCTACATTCAGAAATTCAAGTCTTAGGTCAAATTCTATACTTCTGTGAAAATCTATAGAAAAACTACCTTCTAAATGACCTGGGATTAATGTTTTAACTCTCAAATGACTGATACTTTCTGCCATATATAGACCAAAAATAGTATTTTCTATAATTTCCTGGAATCTTATATAGTTAGGGTGTTTATTATATCTTATCCTACTCTATTGTTTAAATATAGTGTGTAATATATAAGCTGCAATATGTTAAAATGGGTTTATAATACATTCTATAATTAAAGCTATAATATAAAATGATGATTTTTTTAAAAAAAATATTGCTAGGCTTTAGGAAGAGCCTTGGCACACTGCATGCTAAAGCTATCCCACTACTTGTTTTTATAAATAAAGTTTTATTGGAACACAGCCATATTCATTCATTTACATACCATCTGTGGCTGATTTTGCACTACAATGGCAGAGTACAGTAGTTGTAACAGACACCATATGGTCCACTAAGCCTAAAACATTTACAATCTAGTCTTTTACAAAAATGATTTGCCAAACCCTACCTTAGAATAGCATAAGAACTGCTATTGGGACTCAGTTTCCTCATTAAATAAGAGGTTTCACTGAGAGATGGCTAAAATTAAGGTTTTTTTCCCCCATCTTCTCATTATTTGATCAAATACAAATTTTGGGCCTCTCCTGCATTTAGTAGTCTGGTAAAATGTGAAAGTCATATCCCCAAATATCCTAATATTGTTAATGGTGCTTCATGCATGCCTTAGCCTCTCTAAGAAGTTTGTAAAAGAAATGATTCCTCTTAGGTTATGACTGTTCTATACTACCTACATATATGCATCTGTCATGACACTTAACTCTACGCCTTAAGCCCTTTGTCCACCTCCACTGCCCTCACTCATCTCATGCCTACCTCTTCTCACCCACCCTGGTGTTGCAGCCACAAATCCTAACACTCTGGACAGAGCCAGATGTTTCTATTTTCCAGCATGTTTACCTCATCAGTAAGCTATGTTTGGTGTGAGGTTATGCCGCATAAGAACAAACCCAGTGTGCGCAGCATAAATGGGTGAGCCCACTCCGTGTCTACAACTTGCTGCCACCCTGAGTCTTCTCCATGGGCAGTGCCACTAGCCTTCCAGATCTTCTCTGTCTCGGTGGCTTGTGCTTCTGGTCTTCACCAGCAATTACTCCGATATGTGGCAGTATGCAATGCGTGCATTTGGTATTTGGACTGGCCCCTCTGTCCTGTGGCTTGACCTTGATGATCTGTGCATCTAGACTGGCCCTAGAGCATGGCCTCATCTGACCAAGCCTGTCTCCACTATAGCTCTGGCTCCAGTTGGCATGAGGTAAGCAGTGTGGAACCACTTAGGGGCCACTGGAAGTTGAATGCAGCCAAGCAGAGGCAGGGCCCATATGAAAGGGAAAGGAGATGAGCTAATAGGGCAGTAACTTGACTTAGAGAATTGGCAGGTGCAATTGTTTGAGTGAACCAAATATGTTCTGCTGAACTCTGTGCCTCTGTCCTGGCTTGAGGAAGGCAAGGGCAGTATGTATTTGAAAGACACACCTGGCAACATCTGTGCATTTGGGGAAGGAACAGTGACGAGGTTGAGGTGGAATTGTGAGAGGCCTAAAATGCCAAAACATTCCTTAAATCTTTAGCTAACTTGCATAAGAAGCATTGGATCTTCAAACTTTTACATTAAAACAAAAGCCCATGCACTTACATTAGTGCTTTACTGCAGAAGTCGTACAGCCTGATGACGAAGCAGATAAACTTGGAGCCAGACTGCCTGGTTTGGAATTCAGGGTCCGTCTTTCACCAGGTATAGAAACTGGAGTTTACTTGACTTCCCTGTGCCTCATTTTCTTCATTTGCAAAGCATAAATAACAGTAGTGAGCACCACATTTGGTGATCAGGTAGAGTACTAGGTGTTACGCAGTGTTTGCCACAGTTGTCCACATCATTGACTTTTCACAGTGAGTAGAAATACAATAGGAACTAGCAGCATCCTTGTTTTACAGATGGGGAGACCGAGGCTCAGAACGTTTAAGTAACTTGTCAAAGATCAACACGAGAGGAAACAGCAGGATCTAGAAGCAAACTCAGATCTGTCCAATTCCCAAGTTAGGCTTTTACATATTCTGCTGTACTGACTTATTTATTGATTTTTTTTTTTAATGTTAGTAGTAAAAGTGATTCTTTCTCTTAACTCCGTAGTTCTTGGGAGGTTTTTTTCTAGAAATCACCATCCATGGCCCGAGACATAAATGCAGATGGTAAAGGCAAGGGCCGAGGCTGGTTTGTATTCAGTTTACATCTTTCTCTTGAAGAAATCACCACGTGTAACAGATAAGCAAATCTGGGAAATTGTGGAGATCTCTTTTCTGATTTCTTGATTTTTAATGAAGCACTTATCATTATGTATTTTTGCTAATCTAGAGTATTTACCCTGTTCATTTGTTGCTTCTCCTTTTTTATCTTCTCATTCCTTTCCCTTAGTAATTTCTGACAATGCCCCTTTGCAGAATACCAGCTATTGTTTAACGGATGTTTCATGAAGAAGAAAATCTAAACCATTCTTGTTAACAGGGAAGGCTAAAAACACACACATGCACACACACACACACATTATATAACACTACATATATACATGTATATATAAAACACTATGTATATGTATGTATTGTGTGTGTGCATATATATACAATAATATAGTATATGTATATGCATACATGTATATATAACTATGTAGTTGGAGAAATCTTGTGCTTTAATCTGAAAGTTGGCATGGAACATTTTGTTTTTTTGTATCCATACTCACCAAAAGCTGGTGCCCATTGCAAAGATTTTGCTATTAGATGATATCGAGAACAAACAAATTGTTAACTTACACATACATAGATCCCATTTTGGTGCTGATAAAGAAGAATGAGGGCATAAGTTACAATCTTGGTAGACTCATTTGAACTGATTCAAAGGCACTAAGGCTAGGAAGGAGGGCAAAGAGAAAGGGGCAGGAGATGAAATGAGACCATTTCTGGTTGAGTTGCCCTGGAAGAACTTATTAGAGTTCTTACTTGGTGTTTGACTCTGTGCTAAGTGCTTTACATTGATTAACATGTCATGTCAACTCTTTGAGCCAGGTATTGTTATTATCCCTATTTTCAAGACAAAAACTGAGAGTAAGAGAGGTGTCATACCTTGCCCACAGCCATGTTGCTACTTATACTTGAAGATGCTGAAGCAATCTGATTCCAAGCTCACTTGATTAAACTATAAAGCCATCCTGAGGTTGGCAGCTTCTAGAACACAGATTCTCTGAAGAACAAATGTACACTTGTTGGAATCTCAGCCTAATGTGGATTAGGGCTGGACTAAATGTGTATGCAAGTGCTGCAGGAACCACATGGGAGTGTGTACATTTCAGGAAGCCAGCAATAGCACTGATGTAAGTGTAGTGCTGCACCCTGATCCAAACAACAAAGAGAGAAAAAGAAGGAGAGAGAGAGAGAGGCATGGAGGGAGGGAGGAAAGGAGGAAGGAAGGAAGGGAGGGAGAGAGGGAGGTATAAGAAAGGGAGGAGGGAGGGAAGAGAAGGGAAGGGAAGGGAAGGGAAGAGACAGGGAAGGGAAGGGAAGAGGCAGGGAAGGAGAAAGGTAGGGAGAGAGGGAGGGAAGAGATAAAACACCAGGTTGTGTCAGATGTCACTTGTAGATAAGGTGAGTTTTAAGGACACCTGCAGCTGCAGGTAAAAAACAAACAAACAAACAAAAAACCCAAAGGAGGTCAATAAATAATCCAGAGATAGGGAGACCCTGTATTTAGTTAATTCAAAGTCTCGATTCTCAGGAAAGACCCAAATTCTTTCCATTTCTCTGCTCTGCCATCTTCAGTTTATGGACTTTGCCCTTAAATGATGTCCCTCAATGCTAAAGTAGTTTGAGAATTCACATCTAGATGTAAACACATTCAGAGAAAGAAGACCGTCTCTTCTGATGTGTTCTCCTTAAGGGTAAGAAGACCTTTCTAGAACCTCCCCATCAGTTCTTTCTTGTATCAACAAAAGCAAAACACAGATCTACTTCTAGATCAGTCTCTGGTAAGGGGAAGGGACCCCCATGGCATATATTGGCCCTTAGTGATAGATGGGATCCTGGTTAATCATCACGACCACTCTGCAGCACTTGATCATAACTCATTTGTGCCCATGCCAAAGAAGGCATTTCTGCTAAATATATGAACCCATTGACTACATTAAACCTGAGAAAAGGGACCCAATGTCCAACTACCCAAGAGCAGAGGTCCCATGAGAAAAGGTGTGTGGTTTAGTAAAGCACAGCTTTGTGTGCTGTGTGTCAATTTCCCTCAATATCTAGGGCCTTTGCACATTTATTTGTACATTGGAATTGGAGAGGTATCAACATAGATAAAGCCTCTGCCCTAAAGGACTTTAAATTCTAATGGAGATGGGAAAACAGAGACCAAAAAAAAAAAAATAGAATCACCATATAATTAATAAGGTGACCAACAGTACTATAAAGATAAAATAAAGGGTAACAAGGAAATGGAATATAATAAGAGATGTACATACATCTTTCCTTCTAACTGGAAAGATCTCTTCATTCTCCCAGGCTACTCGCCCAGCTAAGTTAACTCCTCTTCTTCCAGGCATTGGTTTATGCATCAATCCTTCACTGCCTCTCTGTCTTCTGGATCTCTCCCTTCTTTTAAATGAATTTCTCCTTCTTATCACCAGAATTGCAATTTCCTGTATATTCATGTGATTGTTTAGTAGATCTTCTGGAGATCATAAAAACCTTAAGTACCAGGAACTCAGTCTATTTGCTCAAGATTCTATCTCCAGCAATGAGCTTATTGTTTAGCATGTAGTAGGCACTCAAGACATTATTTTTGAGTGAAGAAATGAGAAACTGAAAAAAAAAAACATGATAGTGGCTTTTGGTGGGGCCACAGAAAAGAAATATCTTTCCTGAGGGCCACTGGTTCCTACCTTGTACGACACATCACATCTCAGGCTGACACAATTCTAGTTTTCCTGCTCTGGACAAGTTCTCCAGATTCATATGCCTTCTTTCCCTGCCAATAGATGATTTTAAAATATGTAAGCTACATATCATTCTTACATCCTGTCCATTGTTGGGTAAGAAGTGTTTTTCTTTTGCGCAGCTGGTACCCCACTGAGACAGGCCAGGAAGCACAAAATTCTCTTTCCCAGGGGACATGTCTGAAAAACACTCTAGAGAATAGAATTGACAGCCAAGACTTTGTAACACTCTCAACCAAGAAAACTACATCCCACACACGGCTTCTTTGTGTATAGCAAGCCAGCAGAAAATAATATTGCGTATATGGGAAAATGAATATATTATGTTTGCTGCTCCCAGATACATTTTGTCTCAGACATAAAAGACGGAAAGGAAGTTATGGTTCACTGAGTGTTTATGTTGTGCTTGACATTTTTAATGAAAATACTAATAATAGAAAATAATATTGAGTACTTGCCTGAAAGATCTCATTCAATTTTTATAATGCTTTGTGGTCTATCCTATTATGATTCCCATTTTACAGATGAGAAAACAGAGGCTCAGGGATGGGAAGTCACTTGCCTGTGATCACATGACAGATAAGCAAGATGAGATTTAAGGCAGGTCAGACTGTTTCCAAAGGCTTTGGTAAATCTCCAAACGTACTGCCTTATTTTGGGTTCTCCAGAAAACAGACGCAGAAAGAACTTGGGTGTAGGTAATTTATATGGGGGATGATCTCAACAGGCAGGAGTGAAGGAGCTGGGAGAGCAAGGCAAGAAGGTAGGCAAGCACTGCATAAGGGTGCTTGCTGTGTTTGCAGGACCTCTGAGAGACCAGGGCAGTTACTACTACCAGCTTCAGTCCCTCCCTGGGTGAATGTGCTCATAAGGGTGTCAATTTTCTTCTCCTTTCAGAATGTGTCTGAAGAAGGCTGAGTAGACGCCAAAGAATGTGAAAAAGACTTTGAGTCAAAAAGCAGAAAGAAGCTTAGCAGGTGCGTGAAACAGGTGCTATCAGCGTGAATCTCATGAACTGGACTCCACGGCTGCAGCTGAGTGTGTAGGTGGCCTGAGGGATGAGGTGCCGGCCACTGGCACCAACAATTCTACTACACTCATTCTAGCTCAAATTCATTTTCTTTCTTCTTCACCATGACCTTGTGAGTTAGGGGCTCAGTTTTCAACATTCCAGCTGGGAAGGTTGAGGCTGTGAATTGTCAGTGACTTGCCAGACGGTACACAGTAAACAATGCCCTTGGGATATCTGTTTGGAGGAAGGTCTTCACATTTGGTTTGCTTTCTACTGTGACTCACTCTGTTCAACTAAGTTATGAATAAGACTCGATGCACAAGGATAAAAGAAATCAGATTAGAGAAAGCCCAATCTTCAACCACAGACAGCTGAGAAAAGCATGAGACAGGAATATTATAATTCATCTACAAGCAAATGTTCATCTAAAGAAGAAAATGCCAGCCAGACTTCCTCTGAGACACAGCCAGGTAAGCAGGAGAACACCACTGTCTTTAGAAACTGAGAAGAGCTTACAGACTCTTTTAATACTTAATATAATCTTTATTTTTATAAATTGATATGTTATAAACTTATATTTATGTCATAAATTTATATTTGTTATAAATTTATATCTATATATTATAAATTTATAAATATATTTTTAAAATTTGCATTCATTTATATTATCTTCACAATATAAACTTTGACATCTTATCAGCCCTCAGAGATCTGCTTAAAGTATTGGAGAAGACACCGGATGTTTTGTCTGCTTTTTAATCAATGGTATCCAAAGTAATGTATATGTATATGTATATATTTATATTCAATAAGAGTCACTTGGGGGATGGGCATCCTATGAATAGTATTTGTGGATCTTCACCTCTTTCTTCTTCAAAGAATCTCCAGCAAATGTGCAAAAAAAGATTGAGCAACCATGGCCCTGTAGGTTTCTAGTTTTGTCTTCACTCTCTGAACAAGGAAAGAAAAGACTTGAGGCAAGTCTAGGTTTCAATCATCCAGGAAGCAATTCTGGCTGATAATAAGAGAGACTAGGAAAAAATGGGGAAAAAGGGGAAATTACTGGCTTGGTCAAAGCTTGCAAAATGGCACCAGTGATTAAAACATCTTATGCTGTCCTCGGGCTGCAGAAGCTATCACTGACAAAAGAGCTCATACACACACACACAAAAGGAAAGAAATTAGCCATTAAGAAATATTTCAGCATAATGCAATTATTACAGCTGTATAATTGAATGGGGAAACCATTGATCTGTAGTAGAAAGGAAATTGCTCTTCTCATTGTGTTCCTATGAATATGTGAACATTAATCTCCATCTATAATCAACGTTCATTTCAAAACTGATTGCATGCTACTAAACACCCGTAGCTATGCTAACATTATGTTAATATGGTTCAACATCATAGCTCCCAGCTTCACAGCACAAATATTTTTCTTTGGCAATCAATAGTAATTTCAGCTGAGTGGATGGAAGTCACGTTTTAATGGTAATCTTTCCTCCAAGCCTCCAAGTGGAAACTCAGTTGGTGTCTTAACATGGCTGCAGCGTGTTGCATATAATCAGATAAATTAACCTGAAAAGAAATGGAGAGAGAGGAAGGAAGGGAGGGGATGTGGATCAGAAATAAGGAGCAAGCTTGGTGAAACTCTAGCTAATAGATGAAAGTGTACGTTAGGTAGAAAAAGAGTGAGGATGAATGTGTACACGAGACAGCGTGAGCGTGTGTTGGAGGGGCGTGTAGGAAGGGAAATGAGTTGTTAAGAAATGAGACTCTGGGCCGGGTGCAATGTCTCACACCTATAATCCCAGCACTTTGGGAGGCTAGGCGGTAGATCATGAGGTCAAGAGATCGAGACCATCCTGGCCAATATGGTGAAACCCTGTCTCTACTAAAATACAAAAATTAGCTGGGCATGGTGGTGCACACCTTGTAGTTCCAGCTACTCAGGAGGCTGAGGCAGGAGAATCACTTGAACCTGGGAGGCGGAGGTTGCAGTGAGCGGAGATTGCGCCACTGCCACTCCACTCCAGCCTGGTAACAGAGCGAGACTCTGTCTTAAAAAAAAGAAAAAAGAAAAAAGAAATGAGAGTCTGTTCCTTCTGGCTATAAGTCAATGGGATGGGATGGAGCAGCCAGGTTCCTGTGCAACTTGGATTTTGCCAAAGCAACCAAGATACATGAGGAAGAAATAGGAAACTTAACAAACAAGGGTGAAAGGCATATGGAGTCATCGCTGCTTGGAAAAGATCACTGAGCTATCTCCTCCTTCTCATACCCACTCACACATTCATTATAGCAAACAATAACAAATATAGAAAATTTTATAAATTTCTATATCTATAAAACATACAGATAATTTTGAAAGTGAAAAAATTTGTAAGAGAGAATCTATCTTTTATTTTTAAGCACTGCTACTGCTGGACACCAGGAATATAAAGATGAACAAATCTCATCTCTGGACACTGAGAGCTGATGACCCAGAGTGGGAGAAGAAACATAAACAACTCACAGTATCAACCCACATCTCATGGGACGCTCCTCCTTCCCCTGGCCGTTAGAATCCTCTCCCTCCATGTTTTTTATAAGAAGAGAGAGAAGAGGGAGAAGCATTTTGGTTACATTCATTCCTCAAGGACTTTTTTCAGCCCCAGAGGCCTGACTGATGGATATTCTCAGACACAGTCATTGACTCCACTGCCACATCCAAGGTCAACGCCCTCCACAGCCCGTGTTTTTCTGCATACCTTGTCTAAGACTAAAATCACAGGCTCCTGCCGTGATAAGAATCAAAGTTATCACCTTTATGTATGCATGTTGTTTATTAAAAGGCAAAGAAAAATAAAGCCTAAGTATTCCCAGCCTCTTCACCTGCTCCTTCAAGAGAATTCTGGAATTGTGGCTTCCCTTCATAGCTCCCAAAACCCTAGGCCCTCTCCTTCCTGGGTCCTATGTTGAAGGTCAGGGGAAGAGAACATTCTCCTAAGGACAGCAGGGCGTCCATTGATATGAGAAGAGAAATCCAGAGGTGAGGGGACAATGAACCAATTAGACAGCACAAGGACTCTGTGGGGCAAAAGACCACGTGTATTAAGTGTTTGCTTGTTTGAGGAATTCAGAAAGAGGAGAAGGTTCTGAAAGAGAAGCTGCCAAGGATATAGGAAATAGTGAAAATGATGGTTATAGGGAAATAGAAAATTTTTTTTTTTGTTTTTTTGACGGAGTTTTGCTCTGTCGCCCAGGCTGGAGTGCAATGGTGTGACCTCGGCTCACTGCAACCCCTGCCCCCCAGGTTCAAGTGATTCTCCTGCCTCAGCCTCCTGAATAGCTGGGATTACAGGCACCCACCACCATACCAAGCTAATTCTTTTGTATTTTCAGTAGAGACAGGGTTTCACTATGTTGGCCAGGCTGGTCTTGAACTCCTGACCTCAATTAATCCATCTGCCTCGGCCTCCCAAAGTGCTGGGATTACAGGCTTGAGCTACTGCACCTGGCCAGGAAACAGAATTTTAAAAGCTTTTTCTGTATATTTTGCACCTTGTCCCACTCTATCATTCTCTAAAGAGACCTCAGTAAGAAAATTAATATCCTTTTCCTATTTGTTTTTCTCTTTATAATTCCAAAGTGAGTAAAGATTTCCATTGCTTTTCCCTATTTATTTTTTGTAATTGAAAATGCCTTTTGTAGGATGACAGTAATTATTATTATCAAATAGAATTTACATAATAATATCAGGAACTATTCAGGTTCCTCTCTCAAACCCATCCCTCTTTTTATCCCTAAAACTCTTGCCCATCTTTAATCTTCTCAGCTCTCCTTCAATTATTGCACCTGCCTCCCCCTGTCCTCACTAAATCCAGCATTACTCGCTTCTAATCTGTCACCTGCAAAACAGCCAATGAAGCAAGCACAATTGGGCACAAATTTAAGACATTTGAAAATTAAGGATCCAGAGCATGAAAACAGGACAACGTTTTTTCAGCCATGTTTAAAGTTATTCAACACTTCATGAAATACTACTTGATGAAATCTTACTAAACTTATTGTTAACTGCATAGAAGCCTATTTTGAGTTTTATTGCTTATTAGCAAAGCCAGAAGTGAAAAAAAAATATCATTGGGGAAATAGTCAATTTTCCAACCATGAGAAAAACAGCTAGAATAAGACACTGAAAACAATATGGTGACAAATAAAAATGCATGCCTTTGTCAGCAGATTCTGTTAGAAGATACAGAGAAAACCTTGCTGAAGATTTGATGAGTCAAGTGTTAAAAGAAATTATTTGGTGTGTGAGGTTTGCTATGCAGTTGGGTGCAAGTACAGATGTTTCTACCATTTCTTTCCTTATGGTATTTGTCACATGAAATGCAGATTTTTTTTCTTTTATCCTAAAGAATACATGTCGTGGAGAGGAAATATTTTCACAATAAACAACTTCATTATGAAGCAATATTTTATAAAATAACTAGAAGTGGATCTATCAATAGAGTGGCTGATTGACTGGAATTTCGTTTTTAAAAATGTCCAAGTCAAATTACAAAGATAGCTTTAGACATAAAATTCAAATTGCATTATCGTGTCTATTGCCAACAAAAAATGTTGAAGCTATAAATGCACAAAAATACTTACGTGTTGTCATCAACTGTCTTAATTTCATAAGAGAAGAAGATATTTAAAATGCAAGAGAATATGTACCTTTATAAGGAGGTAGAGTGATGTAAAAATTATTTGTTTAATGTAAAGAAGAATTTAAAAGAGCTGCCAGATTTGAAGTTATCTATTTTTCTTTTACAAAATGACAAGTACTCCAAGTTTATTAAATATTATTTTCTGCCATGGGAATGCCTTTCAGCATAATGTCCTCTGTTAGATAATTAAATGGTAATAGTAGCAATGATGCTGATAATAGTAAATAACAATAAATACAATCTCTCACTTCAAGATTAAGGTGACATTTAAAAAACGCGGAATGAAATATCTGCTCTCTAAATGGAGCAGCCTATGGAGAGTGTTTCAAAATTGGGTATTTAAAAACATTTCCTTTGTTATAAGGTTTTATTGCTGAAAGCAATACAAATACATTAATTATAAGAACTTTCATATATACATCTCTTTAAATATATAAAGATCAGTGTTTAATCTGCATAAAAGTCTTCTAAACAAAACATTGTAGTGGAATTTGAAGTTTCTGCATTAACACATGGGGAAACACTTTTTTATTATTTGTAAAACCACTAATTGACATTACTGAAGATAGATATTTTCTAGATTGCAATAAAAACTGTTGCACAAGAGATGCATGAAGTGAAATAGAAAAATAACTATGATGATGAGGTAAGCAGAGCCTGGGTGACCTTTTTTTGCATTTTGGTCTAAGTGCCAATTCCACTGATCTACTGCTTTGTAACTAAGCACCCCTGAACTTTATCATTTTCTCACACAGTAATGGTGTTTGGCCTCAGCTTAGCAGTTTTTGCTTCAAGTCTCTGGGGCAGGTGCAATCCATGGGGCTGGAATTATCTGAAAGGCTTCCTGACTCAACTGTCTGATGCCTTGTTTGATGTGACTGAGGTGGCTGAAATGGCTGGGTGCTTGTCGGGCGTCTCTCTCTCAGCAGCCTTTCCCAGTGGGTCCAGCACAGTCAGACTTCTCCCATGATGGTTGCTTTCCCCTAGAGTGAGAGTTCCAGTGGACCCAAATGGAAGCTCTGAAGTTTCTTATAACACGGACTTGGGAGTCCCAGAAAGTTACCTTCATCATTCTATTGGCCAAGATTTCTAGGACCAGTCGAGATATAAGAGGAAGGGAGTTAAACTCAACTTCTCAATGCAAGGAGCATCGACAGTACACAGAAAGAAGGAACCGAGGACAGTTAACTTCTGTATGAATTGGCTAAAACACTGGATCTGATAGCACCTGCTACCATCCTAGCATATAATCAGTGCTTAGGTAATGTAAAGAACATGCAGTCAAGTACTCTTTAAAACTCAAGCACAGCTTATGTGGTTATGATGACTGATTCCTTTTCCTGTTTTTTTAAGATGCACAGCCTGACAAGGATTTTTGTTATTTTCTGTTTGGGGAATAGAATACTAACAGGTCATGTTTGTTGAGCATTTCTGACATGCTGAGCTCTTTTCACAAACGATCAAATTTGATTCTCTCCACAAATCTTTTACGTAGGTAATCAGTGTCATTGAATTCTACAAATAAGAAGAGTAAGGTTTGGAGAATTTTGTGACTTTTCCTGGGTTACATAGCATATAGGTAGCAAATGAATGAGAATAACCCGATTTAGCTAATAGCAATGACTGAGCTCTAAACTGCTATGTACTAGAAAAAATCTGCAAAGATAAAGATTTAAATTATTTTATTACATATTTCAAGAATTATAATTTTTAATTTTTACTAATTTTGAATTATTTTTATTTTAGTCTGTTAAAATATTCCACATAATAAATTATAGTATATTCTTTCTATGGAATACACTGTAACTATCCCAAAGAATGAGGTAGGTGTCTATTTATTACCTTGATAACGTCTATTATGTCTACATATCTGAAAACAAAGTTACAGATATATACATACACACATATAAAATACACACACACTAACATATATACAGAGAAAGAGAAAATTTCCACAATAAGATAGATCAGAAACTGTTACATGTAGTTAACACTGAAAAATTGGATTTGAATTTTTTGACAGGAAAAACTCCATATTCTTTTTTTTAACTTTACTAGTGACATAGCAGATGCTGTCCCCTCCCTGCCCCTATTCCCTCACCCCACCCCTAAGGTTACCTACAGCCTTGTCTACCGTTTCCATATACAATATCTGACTTTATATATATGACTGTGGCTTCTGCCCTCAAGCCCTGTGTAATATAGTCTTTCTCTCTCTCTCTCTCTCTCTCTCTCTCTCTCTCTCTCTCTCTATCTCTGTGTCTTTCCAGCCCCTGTCACCTTGACAGATCGATAGATCGATAGATCGATAGATTGATAGATAGATGATAGATAGATAGATAGAAGATAGATTTCTCTTGTTGTGCTGGCTTGGGGCAGATCAGCAGTGTTTGGAAACAAACCTCAACCAATGAGGAACAGCAGTTGTGGATACATTCTCTGCCCCTCTCTCTCCTCGTGCACCCATCCTTTGCTATTGATGTTCCCTGCCTCACTTCCCATTCCCTCACCATGTGCACTGGGATCACCTTCCAGATAAATCATTGCATCAGACCCCTTATCCCAGCATCTGCTTTTGAGAGAACCCAAAACTAAGACAAATACTGTTTGAATTTTTGCAATATGCTCACATAATTTTCATGCAAATAGGCAAGCACCATCAACCCCAGTTTAAATGAATAGGATCATTGAAAATTACAGTTTTAATGCAGCATGGATTGCCCTTTCCCTGATGCACATTCAGGGTCTGTTGCTGTGGCTCTGAGTAGCCCTTCAGCTTCTATCAATAGAGATGAAGAGATTTTGAGGTCCACACCGAGATAGAGGAAAAATGGACTCTGGGCAGGGGGTCTTTCTAACAAGGCTTGGAAAACAGGGTTTCACCCACACACATAGCCTTGTAAAAAGGTGCCATGGTTTGCTCCTGTTTCCCAGCCCTACCCCCTCCCCAACCATCTCTGGTTTAACACTGCTTCACGCTCATCACCATGCTGTTACTAAGGGATTCTTGCTTCGCACAGGCTCATGGGTTAGGCCAAGAGACTCCGGGGATTCATTGTCTGGGTCTAACACAGTGCTCTGGGCCCTGGCCCAAGGGAGCTGAACAAAGTCGTCTCAAGACTGCAAGCTATTTCAGCCCTATCAGGGGTTATGGCCCCTACTTTTTAACATCCTGCTTTTATTTGCAGGCTATGAAGTGTAATAGTTCACCATTTTTGTTTAAGTATCACCATAAAAGTCAGTGAGATGGAACAGGCAATAAGTACTTCTTTTACATAGTGCGGCTGGGGCTGGGAGCTTACATCTTCATTAACCTACAGAAATGGCTCTGGAATAAAACGCTGGGGTGGGTGCTCCTTAATGTCAGCGCCTGTGGGGAAGAGCCCACCTCCTTCTAACTCCATGTGCCTCACTTTGCCCCTTGCTGGCTCTGGTGCTGAGGAAGTTGGAAAAACAGGAAGGAAAAGAGCAGATCAACTTTATAAGAGGGATTCTGAGTGTGTGGATGAAACACCAAGCTTGCGATGGAAAGTGAAAAACTTCTCCACACACGTGTGTTTGTCTAGTAAGACACCCCCGGTACCATCCTCCAGGCACCAAGTACTCTGAGTAGCTGAAGTTCCATATCACATCTAAAATTAGATTAATAAAAAATAAAAATAATTGTAGGCTTTTGCTGATGGAAAATGTAAGTGTTCATGTCCTCCATTCAGAATCTATCCCAGAGACATAGAGTTGATAGGCATAATATGACAAGACAACTTTATCCTGCTTAGCAGAGTGGCATGGTATTTGCTTATATCAGAGTTTCTGGTGAAGTTTCCTGCAGAACACCCATTCTGTGGTTTTATGTGAAAGAATAAAGTTTCTCAGTGAAACAATTTGAGTGGAAATGTTAACTAAGGATATTTCACTGTACAGAACTTAAGATTCAAACAGCTTTAATAGGTTGGTATGTATAAAAATTTCCTAGGATTTTCACTGAACATTTTCTCAAAGAATATCTCCTGAAGTTCAGGCTTCATGCCTCACTGACATAGGGGAACTCCCACCCATACCGTGCATGCACAGAAGATTCAGAACCTTACCCCATCCACAATAACCTAACATTTGAGCACACCAGAGTCAAGTGCAAAACTGCATTAAAATGCACCACTTAGGGTGCTCTCTGCTCCCATCCTTCTCACCCAATTCTCAGCTCCCTACCGCTAAAATGATAAGATAAGGGTTCTTGGCTAAGAACCGTTATATGGTATGAATAGCCAAGAACCCTTATCTTATCATTTTAGGGGTAGGGAGCTGAGAATTCATTTTATCTCATTTTCTTTATTGCTGAGCCATTATTTCCTACAGAATTATTAGTCTACCTCCTTTACCACTCTCAGCCCCCAATTCTCTATTTCCAGTTTTACCCAACAGATTTTTTTTCTAAAAATGAATAAATCTACCCTTGCCCTATAAAAGAAATCATTGAACATACTTTCTTCCGTGACCAGTATTTAGTACATCCTTAGCATGTATTCATGTCTTTTCTTTCTTTTATATACATTTTCTTAAGGATTAAAACTCTTCAGAGTGGTTATCAGATTTAATGGTACCTAAGGACCACACGACCAGAGGATGACCATGTCATGCAGAAGAGATATATGCAACTCCTTATTTATATACTCATACCAGACAACACTAATGAATCATAGAATAATCTCCTTGCCTTCATTCCTCCACATCCCATATGGATCCAAATGTTTTTCCATGGGAGATAAAACCTATTTGCCCTCTCTATCTTAACTCTTGCTTTCTGAAAAAAGACAGTAATCTAGAAAAGTCTTTCCAGTAGTCTTTCTCTTTCTCACATAGATGAAATGATAGTTTTGTGGTTATCTCTCACAAAGCCTGCATCGCTGGGGCCAGAGAAGGCATTTCCTATGTTTTGTGAGGTCTTTACAGACACGCCCTTGTTGAACAGTGTCTTTCAAGGTATCAAACATCTCCCTCTTTGGTCCATAGTTACTATTTGCCTTTATCATGTGTACATTGTGAAGTAATGGAGGAAAAAGGAGCATTTTAATCCAGTTCCAGGGGCTTGAGCCAAGTGACACTGGAGAAGTTTCTGCTTTACTAAGTCTATGACTGTGAAAAGACTATTCCTCAATAGTCCTAAACTGCAACAGGATATTCAGAAAACCTTGCCTTTGGACACCTAACAGATAATGCATGTTCTCTCACCAGTAAGTAAATTCATGGTAACCAGAAAGGGGTAAGTCCATTCTTTCATAGTATTAATTACAAAACCAAACTGAGTTTATCAATAGAGGTAGCTGCTTCTGTATCAGCCCTATTCTCAGCAAGGGGATAACTTGAAGTCACTCTTGGGACTCACTGACCACTTGGAGATAAAGAGGAGAGCTAAGATGGTAGCCTCTGTCATCTAAACACAGAAGAGTCAAACCCTCAACCCAGCCATGATAATGGAACCCTTGAATGCACCAGAACCAAGCACTTCACAGCTTGAGCGTACACTTGTCTTCCCACTTGGTTGCAGCTGTTACTCACATACTGACTCCTATCTTTTCATACCTCATGCTTAGCTCCTTAGCTCTAAATGATAGGATGAGAGATATAACCAAGCCCCCAAAACTAAGCTCCCCATAAAAGCAAACCTTTATCACATTTGCTCTGCATGGCTGCCTTTCTGATTCACTCTCCTCCACCAATCTATTGCCCTAAATTCCACTTTCCCTCAAATGTCCCAACAATTTTTCATTTTCTCTGATTTTTTTTTTGCTTTTACTTTGTTGTCAAACTTTACATTTCTCTACTCTTGACTCACTCTCCAGAACTATTCTGATTATTCCATTTAGTTGTGATGCTTTCATCAGACTTGTGCTGACGCCCCACTGGGCATTCTCTGGCCTGTACATGGAGACCAGGTAGCCATTTCTTTATCAACCATTTACACAATTTCCAGGGATATTGCTGCAGTCCTATTCCTACTGCCATTTTTTTTTTTTTGTCAAGAATAACATTTCTAGTGAATGAATAGCAGCAGATCCTCTCCAGAAAAATACATGGGGCTCTCATCAGAGTACCACCTTATTATGGCTTTCCCAAAGGGATATCTTTGTGGGCATCTGTATCACTATTTTTCTTTGCACTTAAAGAAGCTTGGCTTTCTCATCTTTTAATTATTCTTCTGGCACATTTAGATATGCAGCAGGCCTCATATGTGCAGTTGGAATAGTACATTTTCCCACAGCATAAAGGATTAAATTTGCCACTGCACATCACAGATTACCCATATGGGCTGGCTTGTCTCCCTCAGTATAAGACACTCTGAAACACATTGAAGTCCCCAAGATACGAGTGTCTAAATCTGTTTGTGCTGCTATAACAAAATGCTTGAGACGGAGTATTTATTTCCCACAGCTCTGCAGGCTGGGAAGTCCACAACCAAAGTACCCAGAAGTTCAATGTCTGGTGAGGGCTGCTCTCTGCTTCCAAGATAGACCCTTGTTTCTGCATCTTCTGGGGGAGATGTATGCTGCGTCCTCACAAGGGACTAAAGGAGCAGACTCACCCCCCACCCCAAGCCCTTTAAAATGCGCTAATCCATTCAGGAGCACAGAGGCCGAATGGACTAATCACCTCCTATAGATCCCACCTTCTAAAATTGTTGCATTAGGGATTAAGTTTAAACATGAGTTCTGGAGGGACACAAACATTCCAAACACAGCATATGAGTAAGACTTAGCCTATTCCCAATCCTATGTCACAGCACAACAAATACCTCCGTGAACTTGTGACTCTATTTGTGATCCATTGCTTTGGGCCTCAGACAACAGAACAGAAAACTGTCAAGATCATGAAGGGAGGGCAAAGAGCAGTGGGTGTCCAGAACTTCAAGCAACCATCATAGTCTTTCTCAGGTTAACCTCTTGAGACCTCCCTAGAGAGATTACTTTTGTTCCTCAGACATGGCTATCTTAACCGCATTCTCATAACTGGTTTTCTCTTCTGCATTTCATTTCTTCATTCTGTATAGATATGCCACCCCACCAGAGGTCAATGTCCTACTCCTGATTTGTGGATACTTTATCACTCCGTGTGCTTCCATCTGTATCCATCTATTCATCTGTCTGTCTCTCTATTTACTAAATTTATTTACCTGTGCAGTATTCCAGATGTTTGGAATTGCTGGAAGTCTGAACTCTGATTTACAGAGGGGATGTTATTTAATTCAACATGATTTAAAGTGTCACACAATCTGTCTATATTTGGAAATATCTACTCTCCTGGCATCGTACAGAACCAGACACAGCCCAAGGCCTTATGTTTCCTGTTTAAATGTCTCTTTTACATATTATCAATGTGTCTTTAATAGTCTTGCAATTCTTGAAGCAATCCCAATCTGAATAAGCAAAATTTTTGCAGGCTGTGGTATGTAAAGATCCAACTGGCTCACACAGTCAAGTAGAATTTCAAAATATACATGCTAGCCCAGAACAGTATCTTTCATGCCTTTTGAAGAACACCCATTTTTAATTATTGTATTTGACATGTGTTCAAGAAGAATGGTCTGGTAAGGGATCTTTTTACTTTGTTTTATTATCGTTTGACATGGGATGGGGTGCGGGATGTGATTTACTAAGACAATTCAGTAAAATCCTGCAACAATAATGCACTTTCTTTTTTTGCAATGACATATTGTTCTGCACTCTCTCTCTCAGTAAAATATCTGCTACAAATAGTTTCTACAACCCTCCTTGAAGGCTTCCAACAACCACACAGATGTCTCTATGCACAACATTAGCCGTGGAAAGAAAAACTTGCGTTAAAGAAGACATTTTCCAGTTACAGGGAAAGACAGAACCACTATCTTATAGTGAAAGTAATACATGGTGAGTCCCATTGGAGCAGGCTTGGAGACCCTTCAAGGAAAGGGATTCAGACACCCACCTGGTATCGTGTCACGTCTGCCAAATGGATGGCTATCAGTGAGTTGTAACATGAATGGAACTAGAAGAAAATGGAACAAAGAAGCAAAATGGTCAGAATTTGTGCCCAGAATAAAAGCACCCCTCAAGATCACCTATGCCTACATTCATTGAACAAGTTTTTAACACTTGATTCAGTCTTTCCTGAATGTTAACACCATGAAAGAAGTGGAGAAGATTCTTGATAACAAGCAGAAGTAATTTTTACACCCTAAAGGTAGAGGCAGCTCTGTAAATTGATTCCATGTTCTCTGGTTTATACATCTATTGTTTATGAGTTTAGTTACTATGAATTGGTTTCATGAGTTTGATCATGAGAACAAGAACCAATCAAGCCAATTTCAGGACATGCAAAGTTGATGGAGCTGTCAATCAGGGGCTCTTTTCATTACTCTGGCCAATTGGACTCCTTCTTTGGGAGAATATGAATCTTAAACCAAGTATAACAGTTCATAAATCATTGGAACTAAGTATTTCTGGAGGCAATCTTTGAGACTTTCCATGAGTTCCTGCCACAGAGATCCCTCAAGATATCCTGGTTTCTGTCTTTTGCAAAGCCTGGCAGTTCAGCTTTTTTTTTTTTTTCTCTCCACTCCTGTGAGATATCTATTATATACTTCATAAACTACATCTTTCTATTTACCAGCCTGATGTAGATTCTATTTCTTGTAACCCTGAGCCCATAAGTCATTCAGGACCCATAAGGCCTTTTCCATTCAGGTAAAAATCGAGGTTCAAGGAAGCCACAGTTTCTTTAACCAGATTTCAGATGCAGGGCAGGATAATTAACCTTTTATTAGGGAAGGTATGAGCCCTGCCTCCTCTTCCCTCGGCAGAGACAAACAATTCTCCACCCAGGCCTGACTGAGCAATATGATTGTTTGAGCCCACATGCATTTGCACAGGAAAGAGCTGCTGGAGCTTGCCCAGGTGGCCAGGCCAGCACTGAGTGCTGGAGGGCCCAGGAGGAGGGCTCCTGCCTCACCCTGGGCGGTCGGGTGGAAATAAACTGTGTCTACCGCCTGGTTCTGGCAGCAAAAGCAGCACCAGCACCAGAGGAGGTTCGGACTCCAGACCCCCCGAAACCAGGAAATTCCAAGCTGGAGCTAAAATTGTAGCTGGCCCTCCCAGTCTTGCTCCCAGCTCAACGCTCTGCAAGGCTCAGCACAGCATGTACCCACACACAAAGTTACCCACGTGGGTTGAATTATGGAGGCACAGAACTGCTGAGGCCAAGGCCCTCTGTAACTCTCCCACTCTCTGAAGCCTGGGGCCAGAAGAATCCTTCACCCTCTGCTTTAATACTTGAACTGAGCTGGCTGTTAATTTTAACCGTGGCATCAGAAACAGAAAACTAACATTTGTTATTGTGGGCCAGACACTGAGCTAGCGACTTAATGAAAATTTTCTATTCATTCTTTCCAGCAATTCTTTGGTCAAAGTAATATTATCCCTATTTCACAGAGGTTGCCCAGGTTTGGTTGATGTATATGTGCCAGATTTGTTGGAATTTGAGCTCATATCTTTTGTCTCTAAAAGCCTAGATAAGTATTTGATATTTTCTAACTGATGGAACAGAGTTTGCACTGAGATTATTCTCAAGTGGCTTTTAAAAATTATAAAACCAGACTGTACCGCTAGACTTTTCTATTGAAAGAGCCAGGAAATGCTGTTTTCTAGGCCAGGAGATTTTCCTGTCTGTCCTGGCAAAGTCCATTGTCATTAGGAGGAATGACCAGCTCACAAAGGATGTTACTTGAGGGAGAGACTCCTGGATTATGAAATAGGAATTGAAAGCCAACCCTTAGCTATGTCTGGACAACATGGGCTCTTAACACTTACGTCCTTTGTATCCTCAACCCTTTTGTTTATAAGATGGCATAGCAATGTCTACTGTAGCAGCAGTGTGCAGTGTTAAAAAGGCAATGACCTACCAAAATCGGGGAGGGAGGCTGTCTGCCCTAGTGGAGACAAGTTTTTATTTCTTACATTGTCAAGACTTTGAAAACAGGGAGAGATTTAGTTTTATTATTGTTTTCAAATCCTCTATGGACAGTGCAACCCTTATAACCGGCAAGGGTGAGAACCTCCCCACTTTTCTACTTTCGCATACACTTAGATCAAGAAATTTGCAAGAAAAATACAAGGCTGCGAATAGAAAGGGACTTATAGACCATGAACATCGAATTGATCACTTACAAATCCAGAAATGGATACCCTTAAAAGAGAAGTAACTTGTCTAAGATCACATAGTAAATTAGTGGCACAGTCAAGACTAAAGCCAATCTTTCTCACAGGAATTACAGTACAAATGTAAAGTGGTATTATACTAACATTGATGGCCATAAAAAGACCCCAAATATTTACAAGAAATTCAGGCACAAAACTCTGGCCCTTGGATGGCACTTACTCTGATGGAGGGAACATTGGATTTAAATGCCGAAGACTTGTGCTCAAGTCTTTGGGTACTGATAACCTCCTGGGGAAGGAAGACAAGCAAGGAGTAGTTAATTAACGCTGCAAGGTAGAAATGACTGCCCAAGATACCGGTGAAAAGTAGTACAAATTCAACCTTCTTCTTGTTAAAAAAATCAAAATAGGTTCTCCTCCTCTCCTATGTTTTAGAAAGCAGCACATGATGAGTTGTCAAATTACTGGAGCCAGGAGGTAATGCTCCGAGAGGGCAAAGGAGAACCACCACCTTGCCTCCTCCTGAACTCCCCAGCTCTCCCTGCATTCCTGTGGCTTCCTAAGCCCTTAATCAGTAACCTGAACAGTGATTTGCTTGATAATTATATGTTTATGAAACACGATATTTGGGGGAAAGAATAAGTGATTTGGAGTCAATAGACATGTCGTTACAGCTTGTCTTTGCCATCTGCTACTTGAATGACCATGGGCAAGTTCCTTTGCCTTCGAGACTGCACCTTCTTTTCTACAAAGTGAAAACAATAATCCACACTTCTCGTGACTGATTGAGAGTTAAACGAGAAACTAGATCGAAAGCATCAACCATCGTGTTTGCCTCTTGTTGAATGCAGAATACCTTCTGTGTCTTCAGTTAGACTGCACACTCCGTGAAGGTATGTTCAGGCTTTGTATGACTCAGTATCTTTCATGGCTCCATCACAATTATATTGAAAAAACTTAAAGAATATAATTGGATTGTTTGTAACTGAAAGGATAAATGCTTGAGAAGATGGATGCCCCATTGTCCATGATGTGCTTATTTCACATTGAATGTCTGTATCAAAACATCTCATGTATCCCATACATATATACACCTACCATGTACCCACAAAAATTTTTTTAAATACTTAAAAAAAATTTTAAAGACGTTATTGATTGAACTGGCTCAAACATAGTAAGGAGAGAGGAAGAGAACCTATCTTGATTTTTTCAAAAAGAAGACAGTTGGATTTATACTACCTTTCACTGAGTAACAGTCAGAGTGTGAGCTAAGTTTTCTTAACAACTGTTCATAACTTGAGTCCATTGTGGGGCAACATCAATTTAAGGCAGAGTGGTGTCAATAACCTAAGAAGAAAAATTACTTCCCTAAACATCTTGGAACTCAGATGATTTTATTGGTGACCGCTTTAAAACTTCCGTATGATAAATTCCATAACATATTTACTTCCACAGGACATATAAACTGATAGAACACAATACAAAAATTCAATGAAATCCTCATGGCAAAACCTGATCAATTAGTCACCCCCAAAAAACTAACATGTATCATTATAGACATGAGTGTGCTACAGCAAAATTAGGTACAAGTACTGAATAGCTTATAAAAATAATTATATTTATTATCATAAAAAGAATGCTTTATCATATACTACAAGGAGTTCTATAGTGAAAAACACACACATTCACAGATCTTCGTATACAGATATGTGGATAATATTTTCCACATACATATATGTCTCAATATATTTTCCACATTTTCTACAATTTGCATCATAACCAGAAAATAAATTCATGCTTATTTTCCCTTTACCAAATCAATCTAGCTAGACAGCTGGCCAGCTACCACTATCTGCCTATAAATAATGGATCATCTTAGTAAAGAGAAATAAGCTTCAGTTTATTTTCTGATTATGATGGGAATCGTGGAAAATGTGGGGAAAAAAGAGAAAGCTTTAAGTTAGAGTCCAAGCAGGAGACAAAACCCACACAGCAATTTGAACAGGAAATGTTGAATGCAAAGAATTATTAACTATAACTTGGAATTACCTACAAAAAGTGAAGAGAATACCAAAGAACAAAGGAATGATAAAAGAGGAAGCAGCCACCAGCTCTAGGACTGAGGCAGAGAACCCAAGGAAAGAACAAATATGGAAGACACTTCCTTCCCTGTGTTGAACTCCACATATGGATGGTGTTGGTGCTGCTTCGGCCCACTGGATGAGGAAGTTCCCTGAGATGTGCACCTCTGGGGTGCCGGGGGAAGCCGCCCATAGGAAAACATGATGTCCCGGGTGGTAGAGTGGCTGAAACTCTCTGGAGGTGCGTGCCACTGGGTGTCCCACTGCCCACCTCCCTCCAGCTGCCTCCAGCCAGAGGAACAAGACGGAATGTTGGAACCATATGAATCCCTTTTCCTACGCCAGTGTCTCTCCAGCGCCCTCTACTGACAAAGTGTATCACTGTGTCAGGGGTCAAAGGAAAAGTACTCTTGTCCCAAGCAGGGCAATGAAGGGTGAATGTGAAGCGGAGAGGCAAAAACTGATAATAGCACATACAAATATATGTAAAGATCACCAATAAGCCCAACAACCAAAAATAAAATAATCTATTGATATTTCAATATAACCTGTATTTACTTGGGAGGGAGAATGTCTACATATTTTTTAAACAACTAAGATCATGCGTTAAGGCAATTTAACTGTGTTCTTTTTTATTTATCATAAGTTATGTTACATAACATTAAAAATTCTCTTTCATGATTTTATTGGGTGCATAATATTCCACAACAGAATACTTATTTAAGTACTGTTCTATTGTTAAGTACTTACATTTTTATTTTTTTCTTTATTATAGATAATGTATATCTTGAACAAATTCTTTAAAATAAAAACCCAGAGTATATTTTCTGGTTAAAGTTTCAACCATATTTAAGAAACCTACTATATATTTTAAAATTGTTCTTCATAATTATAAAGCCAATTTACATTTCCACAGAAGCATATGTGAATGTCCATCTCATCAGCAAAGAGCAGTACCACATTTAAATATGTATTGTTAGATTTTTGAAAATACTTAAGTTAATTCTTACATTTTTGATCACTAGTAAAGTTGGCGATTTATTACATCTTTAAGTTCCACTTCTGAATATTTGTTTTGACCATCTTCTTGAATTTTTGGTGTTTTTATTTTTATTATGAAAAAGTAAAAAGCTATTTGTTAAAATACCAAGACAATCAAAATATTACGGTATAGAAGTCGAATGATACTTTTAACTATGATAAAGGGTACTTTTATCACACACAACAAGTTGGGTAGTTGTGACAATGATAAAAAATAAAGAGTTTATTTTACATTTTTAATTTTTAAATATTTTTCTTATAAATATATATTCTTTCTTACAATCAGGAAAGCTATATCTTCAAAATACAAGGATGCATTTTTTTCAGTTATATCTATGATCATATTTCATGAGTAACACTAGAGGTATACCTGCCAAAAATCAGCAACTAAAGAACAATGTCCACTGTTAGTACTAACATTGTTGTGGAAGTTGTGGTCAATGGAGAAATACGTACAAAATAACAAAGAGGTGTCCAAGAAGGTAAGGAAGAGTGAAATTATTATTCATTCACTGTATAATTCCAAAAATAACACAGAAGCATTTTTGTCTTGAGAAATGTTCTGAGGTCTGTATGTAAGGAGGAATAACTCACAGTATGATATGGTTTGGCTCTGTGTCCCCACCCAAAATCTCATCTTGAATTGTAATAATCCCCAAGTGTCAAGGATGGGACAAGGTGGAGATAATGGAATCATGGGGGCAGTTTCCCCCATAATGTTCTTGTGATAGCAAGTGAGTTCTCTTGAGATCTGATGGTTTTATAAGGGGCTTCCCCCCACCCCTTTGCTCTGCACTTCTCCTTGCTGCTGCCATGTGAGGAAGGATGTGTTTTCTTCCTCTTCTGCCTTGATTGTAAGTTTCCTGAGGCCTCTCCAGCCCTGCGGAACTGTGAGTCATTTAATCTCGTTCCTTTATAAATTACCCAGTCTCAGACATTTCTTTATAGCAGTGTGAGAGTGGATTAATACACAATACAAAAGAATATTTGAGAAGAAAAACTGATAAGGAGGAGGACTAGGTGGTAAACAAAAGAAAAATATTCCCCGTATGTACTAAGGTTTAATATCTAACAAAGCATTGCAGATCATTGGGAAGTGAAGAATTATTCCATAAATATTACTAACTAAGGTGACTTAACAGTTAAAATAAACAATTACTGTCCTCTCATACCATTTACGAAAATACATTTTAGCTGGATTAAAATGTCAATATAAAAAGCAAAACCAAAAACTCATATAGCATAGATTTGCTAACTTGTTAAAACCTTGAGGTAAGCAAGAAATGGGAAAGCTATAAAGGTAATGGAACAGATTAAATCCTAAATATGTAAATTTTTAAATATAAAATGTTTTCTTTCAAGAAAGCATTCATGAAGCAACATTGCAGATGGAATAGTTTTACATTTGTGGTTAATAACGTAGATAAGTCAATAAGAAAAACATAACACCTTTATAGATAAAAGGGCAAAGAACATGAACGGAAGACTATTTACTAAATATTAACTAGAACCATTAAGTAAAAGTGAGGAAATATGTTAAACCCCATTCATAATACAAGAAAACTCTCCCTTTGGTGAAAGTCAGAACTGAGCATCTGCCTGAGACCAAGCTAGATTTTCTTGTTAGAACCATCTGAGTTACTACTCAAAGAAGTTTCTGACAATGACAAATTCCTCAACTCCAAATCATGATTTTCTTCTAATAAGAGTGATTGTAAGTCATAACTCCTCAAGCATGTGTATGTGTGTGAGGGTGGCATGGCGAGGCTCTAAAGAGGCGCCCAGACAGATGGGAACCTTCATTTCTTGACCTTTGTCTCTCCCAGGGTAGCCTCCAACAAGATGGCTTGGA
This sequence comes from Cacajao melanocephalus, assembly GCA_963573385.1. Lineage (NCBI taxonomy): Eukaryota > Metazoa > Chordata > Mammalia > Primates > Pitheciidae > Cacajao > Cacajao melanocephalus. Next base: position 34,758 of record CAUYLG010036789.1, read on the forward strand.
TTTGTTTTGAAATGTCTTCTCCAGAGAAGGATTCCCAAGGGTCATCATGTCGACTAAAGCTTTGGATCTGCTTGGCACAATGCCTACTGTGGTCAGGCCCTGGGAAATGCTGCAGAGCCCTGCAGGGGAGGTGAGACTCAAGAGAGAGACTCAGACCCAAGCCCAGGACTCTTAATTTATGTTTCTGCTCTGGCCTCAGTGCTGTGAACAAAGAAACAATGGTGGGATTTATTTAGGGAGTTGCCTCTCCCCTCCCCTGAACACCCATCTACCTTCTGGAATAGAGGAAACAGTGCTAGATTTGAAGAATCCCAGTTCCTTCAGTTCCTGAATGTTGACCTTCTCATCTAGAAAATGGGGTCAATACTTTCTTCCTTCTTGTTTTTGGATTATTGGGAAAAACATGGTTAATTTATAGTAAATTATGCAAGATGTTTGAGCCTTTGAGACAAAGTAGACGTTTTGGATTCAAGTTTTTTTTCTGCAACTTTGCATCCTTGAGAAAGTTTGTTTAACCTCTCTGTGCTCAATTTCACCTTTTGTAAAGTTGAAATTATTTCTTGAATAATTATTATAAGATTTATATTACATAATACGTCCAAGCACTGTCGCAAGACCTGGAAATAGTGTTATTATTACTAGTGTTCCCAGCTTAGAAAGTCCTATTTCAGCATTCTTTCCCACATTCTCTACTTAATTCACCCCTGTCTAGCATATTCTTTCCCATTTCTGCCAAGCAGCATTTTATATTTTATATTTTTTTGATATTTAATGCCATCTGATAAAATGAATGACATTTTCCTAGGATAGTTGTCATGTACCTGAGGTCCAGGACCACATTCATTCATTCATTCATTCATGCAGCAAACATTTATCTAGCATCTACAATAGCCCATGCCTTGTCCTAGACCTTTGAATGCACTCATGACTTCACCTCAGTCCTGGTCATTTAAATTCTAGTATTCTAGTTCTAACTTGAAAGTCAGGCAAGTAACCAAATGATTTCAAACCCAAGTCGTAAGTAAATAATAACGAACAAAACTTTATGGGAAATAGATCTGGGCAGGATTCATTCTTGCTCTAAGGATTAGAAATCCTCCAATGGGTCATCTAAGCAAGGATCTGAATGTACCAAGCAGGCAAAAGGGGAAAGAGTACTCCAGACCATGAGAACAGAATGTTCAAAAGCATGAAGGTATGAACGTGTATGATCTGTTCAGGAAAGGTGGTAAAGGTGACCCTGGCAAAAGTATAGGGTTTGTAAAAGAAAAAAAGAAAAAAAAATGGCTGCTAGAAGTCAAATGGAAAAACAAAAAGGCAAGGACCAGAAGAGACTTCAAAAACTGGGTTAAGGAGTTTGGACATTTTCCCAGACATTCAGGATTTTAAACATGTGGACACCAGGCAGGCCTGATCTAGTCAGGTCTGCACTTTTAAAGTTTTCATTGAATATAGGGCACATACTACCTATTTAGCCACAGAACCCACCATGCCATATGACTGTATCCAGCACTGAATCCTTTCCCACATACCCCTGATGGATATAAGTCTCCAACTCTGCCTAGTCTTAGTGAGTTGCTAAAGAGTGGATACCAGGCATTGACTTTATTCCGTCCCTCTGGAGACTGGCAGGAGACACTACTGTACATAGCAGAGGTGTGAGACCATAGCAGGAAAGAGCAGCTAAAAAAAAAAACTACCACAATAAAATGAAAATGATAAAAATTATGCTTGCAAGGATGTAGAATGGCTAAAAAAAATCATACTTTATAACTTCAGGAATTGTCAATTGGTATAACCACTTTGCAAAACTTTTTAGCAATATTTATTAAGCTAAACATCTGCAGACCCTGTGACTTAACCATTTTAATTCCAGATATATGCCCAACAACTCTGTGTACACAAAGCCATGTACAAGACTATACGGCAGCACTATTTATAATTACTTCAAATTGGATACTGCCCAAGTAGAGAGTAGATGGTGGAGAAACACATTTTTGTATGTTACATATAACTGACCACTGTATACCTATGAACGACAATATGGTTAAATCTCATAACATAATATTAAGTGAAAGAAGACAAACTGAAAAGGTCACATGCTAAATGAATCTGTGTATACAAGGTACAAAAACAGGCAAGACTAAAATTTGCTGTTAAATGATGATTACCCTTGGGCAGGCACCAGTGTTTGTCTGGAAGCCGGCAGCAAGAGGGCTTCTGGGAAGCTGATAATGTTCCATTTCTTAATTTGAAAACCAGTTTCCTGCATCTGTTCAGTTTGTAAAAATGTATTGAACTGGAATAGGTGTTTACAATATGTGTACCTTTCTGAATATACTTCAATTAAAAAGTTTTTACAAATTTAAAAAATAAGTTAGAGGTCATCCCAAATAATACTATTGCAGTAGACAGTGAGAATTAATGAGATCTGAACCAGGGAAATAAATGTTGTAATTACTCATTTATTTATTCTTTCATTCTTTTTTTTTTTTTGTTTGAAAACTTTATTAAAATAAGGATTAAATCTGAAAAAAAGAGCAATGAAAATGCTAGCCCTTTGCATAAAACCAGCAAGAAAAAGGAATCAGGGAGAGAAAGAGAGGAAAGGAAGGAAGGAAGGAAGAAGGAAGGAAGGAAGGAAAGAAGGAAGGAAGGAAGGAAGGGGCTTTCATTCAATTTTTATTAAGAGTCCATTATGGATCAGACAGTCTACTAGGTGTTGGACATGCCAAAAGCTACAGTACATGGAGAAGAGAAATATTAAACAATCAATCTCTCAACTAAATAACTTCAGGAAGAAAAAGGCAATTAATCAACAAAGCAAGGTGATGAGATACAGCAGAACCGGATAGCAGTTAGGGATTTTGGAGGGGAGAGGCTGCTTTACACAAACTAGCCACTGTGTTTCCCCCATCTCAGGCTGCTAGGACTAAGTACTTCTGCACAGTTACTGGTGTGAAAACTCCTAGGATTCTTGTTCCAATGCCAGCAGATTTTTCATCTTGCTGATGGAAAAGCAAGATTTGGATAAAGCTTCCTTACAAAGGGTGTCACATGCAATAATGTGGCATGATCAACATGTCACAGCACCCAGCGCCAGGTTGGTACAAACCGACGACGATCAGGGCTCATAATATCATTATTGGACTCTGCGAAGTTTATTTTGCTGTGTCTCACAAACTGCTCAAAGAACACTGTCTACCACTGCTTGACCTGTGTTTTATAGGATCCTTAGTTGTTTGCTTCCAAAGTGGAAAATATTCCATGGGTATCCTGATAGCATTATTTAACATGCCTTCTATTTCAACATTTTTTTCCTGGGTTGTTTTTCTATCCAACTCCCTGGTACTTCTGAACATAATTGGTATTCTTTTGTCACTAAGATTTTTTCAGCAAACTTTACTTTTGAAATATTTCTAAAACTTAAAAAAAAATTTTAATATTCAAATAATTTCAGATTTCACAGTTAGTCCAAACATCCCACTAAGGCTGATATGAGTTAGAGGGCTCATTGGAAGAAAGGGGATAGAACATATATTTTTTAAGAAGGGCCAACATTAAAATTGAAGGTTTTAGCTTTTAATAATATCACTGGAGCCTCTAAAAATAAATGTGCTATATAAATGTAAAATTCTCATCACAATTTTTCATGGCAGAACCTGCAGTAAAGACAACTTGAAAATATCTCAGCTTTTCAGAAGGAGTTATTGCCAGATTTGATTTTGTTTCATCAACGCTGGCCCTCCAGTCTGTCCTTGCATCTCCAAAGCCTACATATTTGGGAGACTCAGCTTAGAAACTAACACTTGTAGAACACCTTTGTTGATAACCTTAGCCAAGAGTGCTTTCTGCCAGCTAAACTGTTGTACCTGTTATTTACACCTTTCTCACAATCAACTGTGTGATGGCATGTCTAGCTCTCTACCTGGCTGCTGGGTGTATCTTGATGTGTTCAAGTTATCTCTGTATCTTCCACAACCTCAGCATCATTACCACCATCATCACTGTCATCATCACCTTCATCAGTAATACCCACTGAGCGCCTACCCTTTGTCAGGACTTAGCTCAGTGCTTTAATAGCCTTATCTCATTTAATTCTCCCAACGGCCTTATTACTACTCGCTTTTTACAGATGAAGATATGGGAGCATGGGAAGGCTAAGTAACGGTTTCAGATTCCTCAGTGTTAGAACCAGGGAATGTGGCTCTAGCATAGACTCATACCTGTTGTGCCACAGTGCTTCTTACCTGGAAAAAGACAGGCATCATGGAAATTCATAAACATCTGTTCAATACATTGGCCCCAGAGCAGGACAATGGCTGTGAGAATTAGTTTGGACAGAAGAATACAGGAAGTGAGTCGAGCCTCACAGATGTGAGTTTGAAAAACACTGAGGGTCTTCATTTCATGATAACCAGTGACCCCCTTGCTTAACTGGGGTCTGTGACATATACTCTAAGCAACCCATGTTTCCTGTGAGCATGACACCTTCAATCAAATGTTCACAAAGCCGGCATCCCATGTCATGCCTACCCAGCTGCTGGTAGAATTCCCCAAGTGGCACACTGTGAGGACAGGTGTGATTCTCAGGATGGAAAGCATGCACACTTAAGCAGTTGGCAGAGATTTGCTTTCTCCATTCCCTTTATTAACTCCCATTGACTTCCATTATAAAAATGAAGATGCATTCCCATGGGATAAAACACTTGGCCTCACTACTAGACAAAAATGACCTGTACAAAGGAAACAAATCCCTTTCAATCAGCTGTTTAAAGGGAAAAGGATAATGGATGAAAGAACCTGAAGGAAAAATGACCATCATCTTTAGAAAGCAATTCTAAACTACATAAAACATGAAGCAGAAAAAAATATATACCTTTCAGAAAAAAAGGGGGGAGAAACTAGGCCCAACAAAAGAATTGAAGCAAACATGGACATTCATTTATTCATTTACTTTTTCTACTCCTTTATTAATTTATTCAACTCATCTCACTGATTTGTGCTGTGTGTGCTCTGTTTGATGTAGAGAAGGACAAAGGAGAAGATGCTCAAGAAGTGAGACCAGCAGTACTTGTGTTCGGGTGGATATGAAGGTGTTACAGCACAGTAGTTAACGATGCAGATTTTAGCATTTGGGAACCAGCGTAGCACAGACTTGGGACTGGAATCTTGTTCTCTGGCTTACCAGCTGGTGCCTTTAGCAAGGCATTTAACCTCACTGCACCTCAGTTTCCCTGTCTGCCATGTAGGGAAGATAGCAGTTTCTGACATGAAAATGTTGTTGTAAGGATTAAATAAATTCATATTTGTATATCACTTAGAACTAAAAGGCAATAAATTTTATATGAATGAGTTTTATCATTTGTTATCTGAATGAGTTTGAGCAAAATTAGTTTATTCATCTGTAAAATAGGTAACTTGTACATCTCAGGATAATGAAAATTATACACATACATAAATACATATGTAAATATCACACACACACACACACACACACACACACACACACACACAAGTGATTCAGAATATGCCATCCCAAAATATGTTACCCTGGCATGTTGACTATTTTGAGTTAAAGGCACTTGAAAAACAGCAGATCCAAGAAGGACACTCTGGTCTTCCTTCTTTTTCTCAAAAGAAAGAGATGAAATTCCAATTTGAGAACTGTCCTCTCTATACCAGGAGAAAGAAAACATTCTTATCATGGAGGACGGGAAATTGAGACCAAGAGAATTCTGTACAAACGGATCCTTGATAAAATAATTCTTATCTTCCTTTAGCCTTCGCACAATTGCCCTTTATTGTTCAACCTAGAATAAAAGCATTTAGGTTTTGCCAGGTCTTTGTGTTTTCATTTCCTTATGAGGTCTCCCGTGTCATATAAAATTTATATTTAAAAATTAGTATGCTTTTATCCTGTTAATCTGTCTTATGCCAAATTAATTCTCAGGCCTAGCCAGAGACCCTAAGGCAGTAGAGACAACAAAGTTTTCCTCCCTTACAATATACACCATATATAAATACACATACATATAGAGATATGTATGTGTATGAGTGTGTGTGTGTGTGTGTGTGTGTGTAAAATACACTATATAAATGCAGTCATGGGCCACATAATGATGTTTTAGTCAACAACAAACTGCATATATGACAGTGGTCCCATAAGACAATAATGAAGCTGTTATTGTCCCCAGACAGGAAAGGAGTAATGTTGATGACCTCAACCCGGTGTAGGCCTAGGCTAATGTGGGTTTTTGCATCTTAGTTTTTTTTTGTTTTTTGGTTTTTTTTCTTTTTGAGATGAATTCTCACTCTGTTGCCCAGGCTGGAGTGCAGTGATGCGATCTCGGCTCACAGCAACCTCCACCTCCTGGGTTCAAGCAAGTCTCTGGCCTGAGCTTCCTGAGTAGCTGGGATTACAGGCACATACCACCATGCCCAGCTAATTTTTGTATTTTTAGTAGAGATGGGGTTTCATCAAGTTGGTCAGGCTGGTCTCGAACTCCTGACCTCGTGATTCACCTGCCTTAGCCTCCCAAGGTGCTGGAATTACAGGCATGAGCCACCACGCCCGGTCTGTGTCTTAGTTTTTAACAAAAACATTTAAATTTTTTTAAAGTTGATAGAAAAAATATCATAAAGATCTAAATAAAGAAAATATTTTTGTACAGCTGTACAATGTGTGTTTTAAACCAAATGTTCTTACGAAAGAGTCAAAAAATTGACAAACTAATTAAAAGTTTATAAAGTAAAAATTACAGTAATCTAAGGTTAATTTATTATTGAAGGAAGAAAAATATGATTTTATGAATTTAGTATAGTCTGAGTGTATAGTGTTTATAAAGTCTACAGTCAGGTACAGAGATGTCCCAGGCCTTCACAATCACTCACCACTCACTCAGAGCAACTTCCAGCCCAGTGAGCTCCTCTTTATGGTTAGGGTTTTATACCGGTATACCATTGTTTATCTTTTATACAATATTTTTACTGTAACTTTTCTATGTTTAGATATGTTTAGATACATGAATACATACTATTGTGTTACAATTGCCTACACTATTCAGGACAGAAAGATGCTGCAGAGATTTATAGGCTAGGAGCAATAGGCAATACCATATGGCCTGGCATGTAGTAAGCTATGCCATCTAGGTTTGTGTAAGTACACTCCGTGATGCTCACACAGCAGTGCAGTCACCTAAGGATGCATTTCTCAGAACATATCCCCATTGTTAAGCATAACATGACTGCACGTAAAGGGCTTGACACAGCATCTTACAGCCAGCAAACACTCAAGTGGCTAAATGTTAAGCACCAAGCCAAGCTCTATCCATATATCTATGTATCTATCTATCCAATTTATGTAATTTTGTTATTTTTATTATTATTTAGTGGGAAAGGAGAGAGGAGATAACACATTCTTTACACACAAAATTTTTTTGAGGCCAAGCGCGGTGGCTCACGCCTGTAATCCCAGCACTTTGGGAGGCTGAGGCAGGTGGATCATCTGAGGTCGGGACTTCGAGACCAGCTTGGCCAACAGGGTGAAAGCTCATCTCTGCTAAAAATTAGTGAGGCATGTTGGTATGCACCTGTAGTCTCAGCTACTTGGGAAGCTAAGGTGGGAGAATCACTTGAACCTGGTAGGCGAAGGTTGCAGTGAGCCGAGATTGTGCCACTGCACTCCAGCCTGGACAACAGAGTGAGACTCCATCTCAAAAAAACAAAAATTTTGCTAAGCCACTGTCATGTACAAGGCACTGGGAATTCCATATTGAAAGAGACAGGTGTGATCACTGTCCTCAAGGGTACGTAGAGTCAGTCTTTCCGACCTGGGCAGATGAAATACAGATACATTCATATACAGAAGACAAGGGGAAAAGAAATTAGGTGGAAAAATGTATGAGGTAGTTGGGGCATATGAGGGTAAGAGGAGGAGTTGACAGGAGGATACTCAAGTTTGAAATTTAGAGTGGGGGAATTAGATTTATTATAGATTTAGAGGTTATCAGGAGTTGGATGGTGAAAGATGAGATCACCCAGATTGAACAAGTGAAGTGAGAAGGAATTCTAGCTTAAAAATGGAACTCTTGGTAACTCTACCATTTTAAAATGCAGACAAAGAAAAGGACCCAATGATGATACCGAGGAGAAAAAAAAAGTTGAAAAAATAAGACACCCAAAGTTCTACAAAAAGTACAGAGAGGAGGGCCGAATAATCAGGGTCATGTGGTTGCAGCCTAGGAAAGCAAAGACATTTATCCCAGCAGCCAAGAGAGTCACACAGGTTTTGTTACATACGTGATTTTATAGCAATTTAAAAAGCCAGACTTTGAGACACTTCCTATATCACGAGGCTCTTGCTGTCCAGCAGAATCTCATTTCCTGAAATTTGTGCACATTTGGCTCCTAATAACTCCTCACTTTATAGTTTACAAAGAGCTCTCTCACATCTTGTCTAGGACTCTCCACTAGAGAATCAGGCAAGGCCTGATCATTATCTCCATTTACAGATGAGGAGGAAATGGGATCAGAGAGGCAAAAGCATGTGTCTGAGGTCTTGCAGATTTATTGACATTCTGCAACACACTGGCTATTTTCTCCCTGACCCTGGCCTTGGAGAATTGTGTCTTCTGAAATACATTCTCAGAAATTATGCGCTATGCCGGATCTTAGAGGGGCATTTTGGATCCACATAACCCATGACATATGGAACATTAACTTCCTTAAATCTTTTTGGAAGTGAATAAACAAAGAAATGTGTAGGGAATTAAACCAGATATTGGGGCATTTTCACAGTGATGGAGAGATAAAGGCAGATAAACACATCTCTGTGTGTCATTACATCTCATCCTCTCCTCCTACCCCCAAAAGACAGAGAAACTAGGCTGAGTTTCCAGGGATTGCCTGGGCTGTGGCATGGGCTGTGCTCCCTTCCCCATGGGTACTGCGTGTCCTCCATCCAGTGACCCAGTACACTTGCCCTCTCTTGCAGCTTCACAGACCACTGCTGCTGACTTAGGGTCTCAGCTCTGACTCTGGTTCCCTTCTTCCTGCCTTTCAGTCAGATCTTCCCGTTTCTGAAGTCAACAGCTTCCCTAAAGCACTGGGACACAGGATATCATAACTCAGACGCCACACAGCAGGAGCCGGCAGGGAGGGAAGAAGGAACACAACGGAAATGGAACTGCAGAGGCTGAGCCGCAGGGAGGAATGGAGTGGGAGCCTAGGGGAGATTAAAGCAAGTGCCTGACGCTGAGCATTGTGGGGCACAAAAGCCACTGCGTTGGGTGTCCAGTTGACATCTCATGTTTAAAGTCCAGGGTATATGCAAAGAAGGTGGGATTTGGAATCTAGGCAATCAGACTGGGGGGGTTGGAGGAGCTAGAACCAGCCCCTTCCTGGACAGAGATCGTCCAGAGGTGGGCAGGGGCGGGCTCCAGGAGGACACTGGAGTGCTGCTCAGCAAACTGAAATCTAAGTGCTTGTGAATAAATGGAGCCCAGAAAAATGGTAGGAGATTGGGGAGGGGAGCAGTTTCAGGTTGCACACCAATGCCCCAGTGCAAAAGACACAAGGACCTGGCAGCAGACTCCTTTCTCATTCCACAATCCAGTGGGCCTATGAGGTTGCTCAGATTAGGACTGATGAATCTGACCTTGTCTCTAGCAGCAGCCAGGTCTTAGCTGGAAGGAGTCACAAGATAGGAGGCAGGGCCCCAGAGAAGAGCAGGGGCCAGTCATTCAAGGTGTCCAAAGATCCCCCAGAAGGGAGCTGGGGGATCTTTCTGGAACTCCCAATTCAATGTATTAAGATGTGTTGAGGTGCCTCAGTCCTGTTTCATGGGACCTTTAAACTAATATGACAGACATTTAGCTGATTGTAACCGAGTACTTTAAATTACGTAGATGACTATATTATTTTTTCCCTTAAAAGGTCAGTTCTTGTATAATTTGCCTCATTCTTTTCAAAAAGTACTTTCATACACACATTAAATAGAATATATAGAAATATATACATAAAGTATACATATATACACAAAGAAATACAATCTTCATATAGAAAAGTATAATATGCATTCTTAAGTGTACTCAGCACCAGATCCGGAAATAGAACATACCAGCACCCTAGAAGTTCTGATCATACTTAACTCTTAACTGAAAAAAAATTATCTCAGCATCTCTGCCAAACCCAAGAAACACCTTTCCAATTTAGGCGGAAAACAAATAAGGAACTGCGATACAGTATGTGGGTTTATACTGTCTGGCACACTTTTGATGTAGATCTGTTCTGCAAAGGGAATTACACCTCATCTCCAGCTTGCCCAAGAAAGCCCATGGAGAGTCACATTGATTACACAAAACAGATCCATAGCATTAGCAGTGGTTGTTCTACTCCATAGTCATTCAGAAGTCAACCCTGCATCTGACTGAATGGCCTGAGTCCTTTAGTATTGCTGTCCTGTGTATCTTCCTTCTAAGCTCTGCAGCAGCAGCCAGCGTGGAAGGGGAGATTTCCACACAACCAGCACTTATTTCTGTCCGTGCAATTTCCAATGGAATACTTCGCAGCATTTCCTCCATTGGGCAGGGCACCTTGGAATTAGTAACAGTCTGCTTCCAGGGTATTTTGAGCTCAGCGTCTCTGCTGGGGATTGGGATGGGACAGGGAGGGTGTACTAATATTTCTCTGAAGCAGTGTGCAAGATTTTCAGCATGTTTTGAGGGAGAGTCTCAAAGTTACACATCTCCACACTCTGCCCTTCCCCCTAAAAGGTTAAGAACTTCTTTAATTGACTATGAATTATCTGAGGGCGGAGGCATTGATTAATCCTCTTCAACCTGTATCTACAGTAAGTTTTTTTTTTCTACATTACCAGCCATCAGCCTGTGTAACAGAAAAACTGGGAATCTGGAGTCAGGCACACTGCCATTGTCCTGTGTAACTGAGTAAATTTTTTAAGCTCTCTGAGCTCCAGTTTTTTCATCAGTAGAGTAATTATAGTAATGCCCACTATACTGTAACATTATATAGTGCAGTGCTTGGCTCATTAAAGGATTTCTGTGAAGTCCAGCTACCATATCCCCCTGCCTCTCTGATAAATGCAGAGCAAGCTGAGATGGGAAGAAAGGTTGAGCTCACGGTTATCTGGATGTTTCAGACTCACAACCAATGTGAAATTGAGGCTGACCATGAGATGCTAACTCCACTCAGAATAGCCACGGAATGGCTATTTAAATTACATAGATGACTATCCCTCTATGGTCAGCCCATAGCCCTTCAAAAGCCCTCTTCTTGGTGTCCCTGATCAATTCTGGTTTGTAGTCTATAAAATTCTGGATTTGCCGCTTAAGCACAACAGCCGTGTTTTGAAAGCATGAGCTTGGTCTAATTCCACCACTGCCCAAGGCTAGGCACCCTGCAGGTATTGGATAAATGCCAGCTGAATTTACGGTTTGTAATAATGAAGTCTATGGCTCAATTTAACCAGAAATCAAAAGTAAAAATAGCATGTTAAAGCCTATATAGTTCTTTCTGGCCCCCAGAGGAAAGGACAGGTAGCTTTCAACAGACTATCAAAGGATGAGACACATTAATCTATTCCTTAATAATCTCCTCATGTCTTTACATACAAAAAATACCGAATAGATGTGCGTTTCAGGGGAATTATCGGACCCGCCTGCTCAGTGCCTACTGACTTACAGGTGCTAAATACCCAGTAAGTTGCCTTCTGTTCTACTTAGCAACCAACTAATTCATCCACCATTCTAGCCTTAGAAAGAGGTGATTCTTGTCCCGAGGTCTTCTCCAACAGAAAGGGAAGAAAGCACGTCAGTTAATAATTCCTAGTATTTGATTTAGAGTTTCAAGTCTATAACCATCAAGATAGCAATTCTGTGAAGCAAAAAAGGCAAAAAAAATTAGCCTGTATTGAAAGCAATAATAATAGCCACAATAATATCAATAACATCTACTGTGGATGAGCACATTTGAAATGCAGAGTAAAGGACTAATCACAAATCATCTCATTATATTTTCTCAAGAAGGCAGTAAAATAAGCACGACTTTTATCTCCACTCCTCAAATGTGGAAACTTGATGGAGAGAGGTCAAGTGACTTGGCCAAGGACACAGTCATTTTTGGCTTTGTCCAAGTCTAGATCTGCCTGATTCCACAGCCTCTACTGAGAACTGAAACCACAATCAGGCATCAATATCATTGATGGTCCCAGAAGTAGACTCCATTATTCTGAATTCCTAAATCCAACTTCTGCACATTGAGATAATCTCTAGATTTTCTTCTAGAGCTATATAGATTATCCAGATTTGATTTTAAGGTCAAATCACACAATGGCTGGACAGGCTTCCCCAAACCCTGGCAAAGTTTTCATTGCCCACAAGATGGCGTTGAGGGGTGAATGAATAACCTCCAGGCCTGGATGTCCTGTGTGCACCATTCCACCAGAACATAAATGCACTGGCATTTTCCAGCAAGATCTATTAACAGTTTTTGACCAAAGAAGGGGAAGGGACCTCATTAGATATATCACTTTACAGTCGTGTACCAAGTCCTGAAGTAAGTGCTTTGCATCTGTGACTCCAAAGCAAAGTCTCAGAACTTTGCTTTGGAGTCACAGATGCAAAGCAATTAATGCAGCAAGTATTTGACAGTGTGCTAAACTAAACTGAATTGGTTTAATCTCCAGTTCCTTAGGAATCCTGGGCATATACCTTCCTTACTTGAAATTACATGTAACCTAGGTTGGCACATAGTCGGTACCCAATCAGCTGAATAATTGATGAATGATGTTTCATTCAATACCTTGAATGCTGGCCTTCTCTGGATAAGGATTGGCTAAATTTTACATCCAATGAAGCTGTCATTGAGAGTTGACGTTCTGAGCAGGAAAGAGTAGGGTCTGTCGGAAAGACACCTGGACCGTGAAAAGCGTAGATACGCCACTCTAGTTCTGAGCCTTAGAGCCTTTAAACAAATCACTGTGAGTCTCAAGGTCCTCATCTTTAAAATATTCGTGTTTGCCCTGCATAGCTTCTAATGAAATAATCAAATATGCTAAGAAATGAAAATTACTGTACAGAAAAATGTCACTATTCCAAATATAAAATTCTATAGCCATGAAGAGAGCAGTTATTGCCTTTTAGTAGGTGATGCTAAAGTTGGTCATGCATTAAGAATCTGGAGTCACTTTGGGAGGCCGAAGTGGGCAGATCACCTGAGGTCAGGAATTCAAGACCAGCCTGACCAACATGGAGAAACCCCGTTTCTACTAAAAATACAAAAAATTAGCCGGGCATGATGGCACATGCCTGCAATCCCAGCTACTTGGGAAGCTGAGGCAGGAGAATCGCTTGAACCCAGGAGGTTGCGGTGAGCTGAGATCGCACCACTGCACTCCAGCCTGGGCAACAAAAGCGAAACTCTGTCTCAAAAAAAAAAAAAAAAAAAAAAAAAAGAATCTGGAGTCAGAGCTGAATCTCAGCACTACCATTTACTAGCAGTGTGACCTTAGGTAAATCATAGAACTTTATGACCCACAGCCTTTACCTCGGGTAATAATAGCACAAGCTTCCTGGAGATTAGGACAGAGGTAAATATATTTATCAAAATGCCTAGCACATAGCCTCAAAATGGTACTAATCATAATATTAATATTATGTGTACAACTTTTAAATTGTGTCTATCATGAGTGATATTTTAGACATGGCTTAAACTGACTCCCATGAGACAATTGCATGCACGTCTTGTCAGCTTTGTGTTCGGCAACGTCACACTGGCAGCTTGAAAATGGTCATAGTAGGAGTTATTTACACCAAGGAAATTAGTAAATGCTACAAATCAGGATTGTTGCTCATTGTTGTTTTTATTTTCTTCCAGAGAATCAATGTATTAGTATCGGCCAAAAACGGTGGCTTACACATGTAATCCTAGCACTTTGGGAGGCTGGGACGGGAGGATCACTTGAGGTCAGGAGTTTGATATATCGTTATATACCTCATTAGATATATCGATATATATCCACGGCCAACACCGAGAAACCCTATCTCTATTAAAAATACAAAAATTAGCCAGCATGGTGGCACATGCCTGTAATCCCAACTACTTGGGAGTCTGAGGCAAGAGAATCACTCGAACCTGAAAGGTGGAGGTTGCAGTGAACTCAGATAGCACCATGGCACTCCAGCCTGGGGGACAGAGCAAGACTCCGTCTCAAAAAAAAAAAAAATTATCAGTATCCCTTTGGTTATGAATATTGAATGTGTCTTGGTTTAGGTCTTAAGCTGAGATTCATATGTAATTGAGCTATTGAGGGAGCGCCCCCAAATAAAACCTGTAAGAGAGTGACGGAAGTAGTATAGGGCAGACGAAGAAGCCAGGCAAAGGTGAGGGTGCAGCTGAAGTCTAGTCTCAGCCTCATCCCACAGGCAGCTCTGGAGCCTGCATCAAACCACAGAGTTCCCACCTTGAGGCAAGGGTGCCAAACTTTTCTACCCTTGCGTTAGTTGGCCATTGGCTACTGATAGACTTCTGGAGAGAATGCAGCTTCCTAGGCCATTCTGGGTGACACAGCTCCCGATCTTGAGTAATTCTCTAAAGGGTCCAGCTGTGAGTGAAGAACAACTAGTACTGCTGAGACATGGGTCCACCAGCCCAGCAAAGGGGAGCTGAGCAGGGCACCAACAGCACCTACCACAATATGGAAACTGAATGTCATACTAGACATTTGAACTAAAATAGACTTGGGCAGTCACCTCTCTATGTCTGTAATCCAATACAGAAGAGTTGCTTATTCAATAAGCAAATATTTATTTAGTGTAAACTACATTCCTGGTAATGGGATTGATGCTGGAGATGTAGGGCTGAATGCAATCAGATGTGGGGTCCCTGCACTGAAGGAGTTTACATTCCAGCTATGGAGACAGACATTAACCAAATGCTCTCACAAATAAACACACATTCACAGCTGTGATGGTTACTGTGAAAGGGACAAGAAACATAGTACTCTTGGATGTTAAGAGAAAGGTTTGATAGACAGGGAGGCCCCAGAGAGCTTCCTTAAAGAAGTAACATCTGAACAGAGAGCTGAAGCATGAGCAGGAGCTCACTAGGTGTGGGAGTAGGATGATCTAGAAGTGGGAGGAGCTGACAGACAGCAAAGTGAACCTTCCCTTGGATTCATCTCCAGGACAAGCTTGAGTATGGAGATTTGTCCCTGAGGCCCAAGGAGTGGGATGGCTCCTGGAGACCACGAGGGTGGGGAAATGGGGAAGCAAGGAGAGTTATCTTTGCTCTTCTGAGAACAGTACTTAGAAGGCAGGCCAACCCCTTCTCTATTTCTACTAATATTCTAGAATTCTCTATTTTGAAAACAAGACTATTTTTACCCTCTTCATATTTTCTTAGATTGGTTACTTTCTGTTTTTCTTTGATGTTTAGAAAAGTGCCTTTTGAAAATCCCTGCCTGATTTAGCTTTGCCAAGTAAAGGTGGGCAGAGGGGGCTGTCCTTACTAAGTCCTGAAGTTAAAAGACAGAAGGATGATAGGTCTCTATTTTTACATGGGTGTGTTTATTGCACATATGTGTGTGTGATTCTGTGAGCACATGTGCATGCATGTCTGTGTGTGCCTGTGAGTGCTTGGGTATGCATATGAGAGCTGCATGGATGCAAGTGTGTGTAGCTGGTGCTTGTGTGTGCAGTGTGTGTGTATGCGTGCGCCTGTGTGTCATGTGTCTGCTTTAGTGATCGGGGCTGGGAGGTAGAGAATGGAGGTGGAGGAGAAGAAAGCAAGCATGCACAGGGCAAGTCCTGGAGGGAGGAGGAGGAGGAGGAGGGGAAGGGCTCATTGCTGCTGCTCAGCCCATTATTAAAGAGAAACAACATTCCCAGCAGGAGGCAGAAGGGCAATAAAACCAGTGGCTCCACAATTTATGATGCTAACTGAGATTCCATAGTTGAAGCAAGACTATCCCCCGGAGCATCAAGGTCAACAAGCCAGCAATGCCCTGGCTTCCAAAGAGCTCCCCCGTGCCCACCTATTAATCAGCCCATTGCTGAAAATACACCAATAAGCTCTGCTCTGGAAACATCATTAATAAGCAGGGACAGGCCAAATTGCTAAAAATTCCAGGATAAGGGCAGAAAGGCATGGAAAAAATATTTATATACACATATGTGCGTGTTTGCATATGGGGTGTAGCCTATTATGTATACTGGGCCATCTATTACAGGGGTCATATATAAGTGTGTCTCTTCATTTTCCATATATTTTCTATTATACGAGAAATGTTCAGCCTTTAGAACCTTGCCAGATGGAATTAGAGCAATTGTTCTTCTGCCGAGACTTTGGGAAATTAATGAGGTTCGCAAGCAGAGCTATGAGAAAATAGAAATGTTTAAAAAAAAAAAAGAAAGAAAGAAAAGAAAGTGCCCCTTTTCCAAAAATACAGCAGCCACAATCCCAGAGAGAGCTATCCATTTAGTGGCTAATCTTGAGGCCCATCAGTTGCCCCAGCCTATCTTTTGGGTTATTGCAATTCTGAGTGGAGCTTTAATCAGCTTAGCCCAGCCTGGGCGCCACGGGCCTGCTGGCAAAGGGCATTTTCCTGCAGATCCTCTGGAAACCGTCTCCACTGCTCTTAATAAATGGATCATTCTCTCTCTGGGTCCATCCTGGAGTGCAGCACTTAACTTCCTTTTGTGTTCAAGGAAAGAAAAAAAAGCAGTAATAGGGAAGAAACCCATGTACTCTGAACCCCAAAGTAAAGAACTGAGTATTTTCTTTATACCAAGGCTTCAATAATGTCTGGGAGTTTGGACCCCAAACTGGAAGTGTCATTCCCAAAAATGTGTTTCTGTTTTAATGTTCTATCAACAAAACTTTTCCTGGATTCTCTGTCCCCATCAGAGACCACCCTGAAAAAGGACTCTGTGCCACTTTTGTCACTCTCCAAGTCCCCCGGGACAAACCTTTGGCCAACATGGCGACCTCCCATTCTGATGGCTCCGCTACAGAATGCAAGGGGGTGGGAGGAGAGCCCAGCGCTGGGTCTTTGCCTCATCAGATGAGCAAGCTGGTCCCAAATGAAACCACTGCTGGCTCACTTCCTTCTCTGCTCCATTCTATGCCTCCAGTTTGGAACAGGAAGGGCTTTTTGTCAGCAATCATCCCCAAAGGGTGTTTTCCTATTGCTTAACAGACCTCAGAACCAAAAATGCTATGCGTTTTCCCAGCTCCTTGGCTCCCTACAGCCCTGCCTTCTGTTTGGAGCTGCCTCAGAGGGAATACAGAAAATTTACAATATGTTGTATTTGTTCTGAAACAACAGAAAATGGCTCTGAGGTAGAACTTTCTTGCTAGCAATGTAGGGCAGGGCATATATGTTCTTTTGTGTATGCATGCACTGAGATGATATGTGGGAGATTTTTAAGATGCCATTTTTTGAGCATGCACTGTATACCTGCACTATATGTCAAGCATTTCCATCCATCATGCAATATCATTTGATAAAATGGAGACTCAAAATTTTCCAAGGTTCAAGAACTGGTGAGTATAGGAGTTGGAGTTTTTCATTCAGGTCTGTTTGATCCAGAGTGGGTTCTGTGTCCCCCTGAGTCCCATTCCAGGCTCATCAAATGTCAGAACTTCCAACAGAAAAAGATAAGCTCACTAAACAGCGCCGTTTTTGGATGGACAATTGACCCTGTCAATTACTAAGCAGTAGAAAAAAGACCAGAACTCAAGTAATACAGGGGTCTTATTCTGTGTTTCTGTGTGATTAAAAAAAAAAAGGTGAAGTGGGATAGGGAGGAAGGGCTCCCTTCCTCCGCACCAGTCTTTGCAGAGGGTCCTTACCTTCCTCATTGAGTAAACTCAAAAGGCATCTGCTCAACTACCAGGGTTATGAGTGTGAATTCATTCATTCCGTTACCCACAACACACCCTGGGCAAGAGTGATCACCTGAATGCTGGGAAGACAGCAATCGAAGGACTAAAGGCAGCCTCAGTCTAAGAACCAGGCTCAGTGCTGAGCCTGAGAAGTGCCTCATCGTAAGAGTTCCTGAGAGGCCTGCGTACTCTGCACACACAGGCAGACTGAGTACAGCTTCCTAGGCTAGGGTCCCCAGGAATGAATTCTGACTCAGTCTCTCCAGAGAGAAGGAGACGCCAAGCTCCAGAGCCAAGGGAGATGGGGAGGACCGCAGCTGCTAATGTTGTTTCTGTCTTGACCTTATTAAGGCAAGGGGAGGACCTATTTTGCTCCTAATGATTGCTGAGATTTGAGGTCTGCTCAGTGAGTGGAAGTATTTTGGTTTTAATTAAAAACATGGACCTTAAAATGAGCTGGAGAAAGAAAAATTCAGGGCCAACCTTCAAAGCAACTTTTGGGAGACTGAATTTTAGTTCCACCTAAGTTTTATGACCTTGAATGAACTATATCCTTATGCTTTGGTTTTGCCATTATTGTGACTCTCATGTAATGATTTTTGTTGATTTACATTGTTACAAATATGGAATTTTTCAACCCAGCTCTAAGCAGATGCTTTGCATTCCACAGTATTTTTACTTATTAATGTTGTACCTTAGAAGAAAGAGAAAGGAAACTGATATTCACTGATAATTTACTTTGTAGCCAGCTACTATGTTAGATACTTTACAAGCATTAATCTAGTTTCATCCTCATCTTACATAGTTTCAGCCCTGTCAATAGATGAGTTTCAGAGAGGTTCAAATGTTACCTGATCTCACACAGGTTTGAACTGAGGAACTGCTGTTCTGATCCAAGTCCATCGAATCCTTGTCTATACTCAGACTCTCTCTGATGCTTAACATCATGCTTACACATTTTTACATTCTCACCAGAAACCAAGGGATGATTCTTCCCATGCTCCTTGGTACTCAGTATTTCTTGCCCTATATCATTTCCATTTGCAAATGGACCCTGCCTGCTCATTTGGAACATTTATTTGCAAATTAACATTTTTACATCCAATTGTTCACAGACCTCTGTGCACCAAAGTCAAAAAGACTGCAGGACACTTATGTTATCTCCTTCTCACTTGAAGCTAATGCTTGAAAGCCAACTTGTCCTTGGGCCTATAGCTAAGTCCATGGAGTAGAGGAGGTGCCAGTGATGGTGGCTTGGTGCAGCAAATGAGCATGCCTCACCTTACGTTCCCAATCCACTTCCCCTCTTGACTTCTCATTTAAGGGTCAATAGGATAATATTCTATCAGTAGCTGAGGTTTCAGGGCCAGGGCTATGGCAGTCCTCCCCTGGCTGGGCCTGGGTCTCACGAGCTACCCAGGTGTTCCCAGGGTCACCGATGCAGGTGGCTTAGTAAATACCACAATTCAGAGCTGCTGCAAATTCTGGAAGGGAAAATGAACTCAGTGGTTGTATATCAAAAGGCAAGTGGTCATTCATCAATAAAAGACATTAGTTACTTAGCCTTTCAAGAAAAACGAGTCACCAGTACCTACAGGAAAGAAGCCTAAGAACAAATAACCTCTAAGTCCCTACGGGGCCCTTCATTATCCAGCTTTGCCCTTCTACCTGTAGATTTTTCACTGGCCTCTCTTATTGCCTCAACTTAAACTTATTTTCATGTGATGGAGAGTCAAGGCTTCAGGGTTTCAGCGCCATGTGTCTATTACTTTACTGCTTATGGAGAGATAACAGCTTGTAGAACTCTTGCATTTTTAGAATTGGATTTTTTTTTTCTTTCGGAACAGGAGGCCCCTGCTCCGTTTGGCTCTATCCGGTTGTGTCTGGTCATGCTCTGT
This sequence comes from Cacajao melanocephalus, assembly GCA_963573385.1. Classification (NCBI taxonomy): domain Eukaryota; kingdom Metazoa; phylum Chordata; class Mammalia; order Primates; family Pitheciidae; genus Cacajao; species Cacajao melanocephalus. The sequence goes on from CAUYLG010036789.1 coordinate 54,563, forward strand.
CCTCTGCAGTAACTTCCCTGCTTTAGTTCTCCTTCTCCTTTCCGGAGCCAGTCCCTTCCAGCTTCTCCTCTGGTTATTCTAGTGGAGCCCCATGATGTCTGTTCCAGCTGTTTATAATTACCTCCCTCAGGCTGCTTGGGGTGAGTGACTCAGCACTCTGCCTTGTTTTTTGTTTCTTTCCTATTTTTATTTTTTTTCATTTTTAAAGAAGCCAGATATTTGTTTAACATAGTCCATCCAATTTCACAGCCACTGAATGCTCATTTCTGGTTCCCAGATCTAGGCAGCACCTAGAGTTCTTCAGTCACTTTGTATAAATAGGTTAGATTTTGAAAGTAGAAGTAACTGGACCTGAATTCTACCTCCAGCCTTCTGTGCCAGTCACTTAGCCTCTCTGAGTCTGTTTTCTCATCTCTAAATAGGGACTATGGCAGGTATTCACAAAGTAGTTTTGGAGATAAAGTGACACACTGAATAGAAAAGGCCAAATGTGGTGCTTACCCACTGTTTTTTTTTTTTTTTTTTTTTTTTTTACGGCAAACATTAGCATATTATTTCTTTTGTTTCGGATACCCACTTTGCGATTACATCATATAAATTATTCCTTCTAAACGTCTCTCGTATGCTCCCACTTCTCTTCCATTTCTACTATTCCTATTAAATCAAGATCATAATGCTTATTTCTAAACATGTACAATGACACCCAAGTGGTTCGTTGTCTTTTTTTTTTTTTTTTTTTTTTTTGAGACAGTTTCTCTTTTGTTACCTAGGCTGGAGTGCAACGGCACAGTCTCTGCTCACCGCAACCTCTGCCTCCTGGGTTCAAGCAATTCTTTTGCCTCAGTCTCCCGAGTAGCTGGGACTACAGGTGCGCGCCACCATGCCCAGCTAATTTTTGTATTTTTAGTAGAGACGGGGTTTCACCTTGTTGAGGATGGTCTCGATCTCTTGACCTCGTGATCCACACGCCTCGGCCTCCCAAAGTG